>JBAMJV010003089.1:0-71374 GCA_037951105.1 Echinarachnius parma
CTCCCCCTTTAGGTTTTTATTTTTATTTTTTATTTCGGGGCTTTGAAGTTTGAATAGCAAGAATAAAAGCTTGTGCGGGCTCCATCCTACACCCCACCCTACCACAAGTCCACCACCACCACCACTAAGTTTGAGTTAGTACCAACTTGGTAACTATCCTCTGAACATTGCTGAAAGAGGATGCTGCAACCTGACCAATATATTGTCTCATTTAATATTACCACGGGTGTAGACATGTCATTGATACCCATTCAACTGGGGGGGGGGGGGGGGGGGTGGGGGGGGGGGGGTGATCTATTCATCCATCCCCCCAGTTGAATAGGTATTACGTAACTCACTACGCCCGTGAATGTTACCCTGTGTGTTATGTTATTTTAGTCCATTTACTATTGTATATATGACACTATTAGTCGTAGGCCTAACCATGGACCCTAGCTGCCTATAGCCTACACTACACAGGGTCAATGGTGATACATATTTTTAGACCATGAAACGTAACATTAATTTGTCCAACACATGCAATCACTGATCGAGGGTTAAATTAACTCAGTAGGCCATGTGCTGCCTCAGGACTCCGGTTTTTCCAGTCAAGTGCCAGTCGGAGCCATTCGAGGCCGATTCAACAAGTGTTGGATCGGCTCCGACTTAGCGAAACTGACTCTAGCCCATAGAGTTATATAATTAATTACTATGCTCTAGCCTGACTGAAAACCAGTCGGATCAGGTCGAGTCGGCTCTGTCTGCGCCGGGCTTTACACGAAGACGCGATGTCGACGGGAACGGCGTTCTAGTACGGTCCGAAAAGATCAGACAATGTTTCGAGGGTTCTTTGACGATTTTTGTTTGGATTGCAATTAAAGGACCCCTCCAGAACGAGATGGATTTTTCTGTCTATAGTGGTACTAGCTATCGCTTCGATTTCCCGATCAATGACTATGAATGACAATGACAATGACAATGACAATGAATGACGATGAATTTTATTCTCAATAACGGCCCCTCACGGGGGCATGGGAGAAATACAAAGATACAACAAGTGTATAATATCAAGTATAAACATGATAAAAAAAACAAACAAAATCTTTGGCAACAACTTTTAACTAGCACACACAATGACTTATTTGGCACTAAGAGAACTTAGCCATAATAATTCTACAAAACCTTGATAAATTCTTTAACTGCTTAATATTTCTGACATTGAATAACTGGTACATCTTATATACATTTGGCCTCTTAAAACCTTTAACTAGCTGCTTCCGATCATTCTGAAATGCAGGGCACACTATAATGAAATTCATCCCCCTGATCTTGTAAGGAACACAAGCTGCAAATCTGCAACTCTTGCTCAGGCAAGTAGCGACCATTTGCTATTGGGAGTTTATGGTTTCCACACCGAAATCTAGAAAAAGTTATCCTATCTTTAACATCCAACTGCACTAAATATTTTTCAAAACCAACCACACTTTTAAAGATCCTATAAGTTATACACAAACGATTCCTATAAAAACCTCATCATTCCAATTTTGCTTATACATATCAGCTAACCTCAAATTCAAAGACAATTTCACCCAATCAATATTCAATGGAACATCAACAGTCCAGACATTTGACATTCCACACCTATCCAAATATGTTTTATATTTCTTAGTCGCACCAGAACGAAATTGGCAGGCCACTTTTACTCCAATAGAGTGGTTTAATAAGCCCTGGAATTTGTTGCCTGAAAAGACGGTTTCTGCGCCAACTGTGGAACCTTTTAAGAGAAGTTTGAGAGCCCTTCCCATAGGAAAAGAGGGTTAATCTACCAAGTATACCAAGTAAGTAAGTAAGTATACCTCGACTCAAAATCACCCTTGGCCTAGTTATCACACGAAATCGAGATCGAGAACGAGATCCGACGTCCGCGCGCGCGCTCCGCGCGCGCCATCACCGTGTGCGCGCGTGTGCGCGCGTGCGCACGCACGACGATCGATTCGTGAATTGAAAAGAGCGTATTGCAACAACAACGGCATATCCGGAGGATCCGAATACAAACCCGTAAGACGGTAAGTACCGGTTGTTTATTATGAAATTCTTAGCGAGTAACTTTGCATTTGTGAGTTTGATTGATATAGATCACCTAAAATCCCCTTTAAATGGTAGAAGTAGCTTGCAATTGCAATTATAAAGCATGCCCGCGGAATAGCAGTATGTGCTTCGTGCAATATTCATGCACATGTAAATAGAGGTGATCAGTTTTTGTTGAATGAATGTTTCGCAGCGAACCGGTTATGATTTTCAGGCTTGTTAATAACATGCTGCTACTACGTGAAGAGTGTTTATTGCGAGTGTACGTCGTTTTGGTGCTTATTTGTTACGGTATATCCGCACACTTATGTCGTATCTATTTCGCTGAAGTCGCCACGCGTGAATATATTTTGGATGAGATCGAACATCAGCGAAACTCAGCAGATATAAAGTATGCACTTATAAAAGAGGTTGCAATTTGTATTGCAAGGGAATGATTTGTTAAGCCCAGGGGAAAATCAAAAGAAGCTGACGCCGTCAGACGGCTTGAGCTTTGTTAAAAGGGAATTCTAGGTCAGATTTATTTATTGGTAAAGTACTAAACAGAATAATTGGAATGCGAAGAAATGCAAGTGAAAATTTGATAAGAATTGGATGAAACCAAAATTAGAAAAATGCATTTCTAAAGAAATACTCATTTTTGGTGGTCTTTTGAAATTTGAGTTTTGCATAATTTTTGTTGGCATTCTCTACCAAGTCCAAAGCGTGCCTACGACTTGGCAGAAAATGATGCTCTATACTATGGAATTAGAGCATCTAGTATAAACATGATAAATGTTCTGATGCATACATACGCATTAAATAATTACGTTCCGATTGCTTTTTGTTTTTGCCAACAACATGAACAAAAAACATGTTAAACATGTTTTTGTTAACTTAAAATGGTACGAGATTCTATTACCGAATACCAATATGTTTGACCGCACAAAACAAACATTAGATGCATCAAATAAAAGTGGAAATTATATGAGCAGCTGCATAATCATAAACTAATAAAGAATAAATCTGTTTTTTAAAGAATTCGCACATTTTTCTCCAAATCAACTTTCTTGTAAACCCTTCCAAAAAGAAGCCTCTTCCCGATGCCAAATTTTGAGTGTTAATTACTGAACGTGATTGATTATCCTTATTTTGCATGGGCATGTCATTGACATGCGCGCTTCCACAGGTGCGCCGCAAAACGCACGTAAAACTTCTCGGGACGCTTATTTTCTTCTGGAAATGATGGGGAAATTTTGCTGAACGTCCATTTATTATTCTCTGTTAATGCCGACTGTCAAATCAAACTTAAGACTTTTTCCTAAGAAAATGTGCATGTTCAGTAACTAATACAACACATTGCTATACCAGAGCACACATAGCCACCCCTACAAGACAAGGGGTTAACAGCATGCTGCATTAACCCCTTACTCCATTGCCTGGTAAAAAAGCCTGATAGTCAGCTGCCCTCATTGTCCCAGTAAACACTGGGGAAATCCCCTGTCTGCCTAGCCTTAAACTAGATGTTTTTCACACTATCAATTTGATGCTGTGTTATGGCTGTAATAGCATAATTAATATGGCTTTGTTCAACAAACAATTATAGCATGTCTTCACTCTAAAGAATTCTTACAAACTTTGAACTATCTATAAGATTAACATGGTCATGATTGAATGAAGGCTTCATTGAATCATGAACATGTTAATCTTATAAGTAGAATCAAAGCTGGCTGTAAAGATTTAAGAATTCTTTATAGTCACAGATTGACCTACATTCTTTGTTACCCTTATACAAAAGCTAAACCAGGGCCTATGGCCAGGCAGTCAATTCACACATTCACAGACAATGGACACAGATGTAAGATCCTTTCAGTCACCTTGTCATTGAAGTTTTTTTTACCACTGTTCTGCAGTTTCAGTAGGAATTTAAGAATGTTACTGGGCATAAGCCTAACATGTAAACAACTGGTCTACTTTTGCATTTAGAGGGCAGTACAGCTCTGGCCAGATTGGAATCAGATCCATTGCAGTATTTCTAAAGATCACAATTCTCAAATAGGAATTAAAAGTACTTTTTACATCAGAAGGCTCAATGTAAGTTTCAAATTGTGTTTAATTCTATCCTCCTACTATCCACAGTTGGTTTATTTGGTGAGATGATACTTTATTATAGCTAGAAATATTTTTACATTTTTGGCCAATCTCACAAACTTGTTTACTGTGCTTTCTATATGGCATTGGTCCTAGGGTGACACATAGCTACATTACAATAGTGTTGTGCACTTGTGCGGAGCTACACCTCTCCCGTTTGCTACACTATCCAACACAAAAATATTTTTGCTTGCTTATTCCTTTCTCCATTTACTAGCAAATGCAAATATTTTTTTTGGTTATATGATGACATAAATGGTACCCTGGGGTACCAAACGAATATCCGCCATTTTGTTTAAAGGAGAAAATCAAAGAAAACCCCTAAATATGACGATATTCATATCTACAGAAAGCTTATAAGCCATAGAATGAGCTTGACTGACATTCAAACAATATAACGCTTCCATAAAAGCGAAATTAGGGTGAAAACATCACCCTATTCCCAGGGACAAATTCGCTCAATCGCTACACGAAACGGCCTTTAGCTGTGACGTAAGAACCGGGCTTGAAGCCCAGGCGGCTGCCGCGGTTGTATGTAGATAAGCGTATAATATACCAGGCTGGAAAGACAAGCTTCAACTTATGTGCTATTTTTCCCTTACCAAGAATAAATTATAATACTACATTGTTTGTAATTTGCTTCTCATTTATATTTTCATCATGATATTCAAACAAATGTATTGTTTGTGACAAAAAAGTTGAAAAAGGTGAAAAAAGAAGGGGAAACTATACGACTGTGTCTTGCAGTAGGCCTGCACAGATTTGGGAGCAGGCGATTTTTTACCAACATGTAGTTTCACATTGACATATCAGACGGAGAATTTACCACTTCCATTATTAAACAGTTAATAATCATTATGATTCAAATGAAATTTAAACAAACGAAGAATAGTTATTACTTTAGTCGATCTATCATGGCTAGTTTCATGGTTTAGCTTGAAAAGTCGAGTGAATTAGATTCGCGATATCCTGTGTTGTTACGATTCATCCGCGATTTCGCTGAACATTGGCAGCCGCATTACCTATACGGCTGATAGCGCTGGCGGATTTACATTTCCTGCGCGCGCATCAAAACAAACGAGTGCACGTGTTAGCTAGCTAGCTTGCTCCTCCACGGATACTTCGAAGTCCATTAACAGGCTGTTTTGTTGAAATTCTTCATCCATGTTGAACTGTCAGATGTAATTCTAGAGCGAGATCGTGATCGTGTGGACTGTAGAAAGCTTCGAATATAGCGCATACGCTGGAACTACTTTTAGTTCAATAACATACACATGCATAGTATACGGCCGGGTATACGATCGTGCGCTTGCATGTATTTCTCGATGGACGAAACTTTTACGAAACGAAACAAAACCAAAACAAAACGGTGAGAAATACACTATTCTATGTAATTATACCAGTTATTGACATATTGAAATGGATAAGATATATTATATATTGTTATAGCAAAGGCAATTCTAGCTCAGAACATGATTCTACTAGGTAATTTTGTTTTGAAACACAGCTATAATAGATTTGTTTTTCATATCTCCGGTGTACATATGAACAACAATTCGGCAAAATGGTGATTTGTAAACAGTTATTTTACGCAGATTGACACTTTTTCAATGCCAATAATGACATGAATATTGACATTAGGATATGTTTCAGGACATGGGAGGACAACTGTGTGTCAGATATTGATTATTCAGGCAATATTCAATCGTTTTGAGAGAGTAGAAATGCGTCCACTCTATGAACATTTGCGTGTAGATCGCCGTTCGAGCTAGAGCTGTCGGGAGCGCAAAGCCCGGCTCTTACGTCACGCACAGAGCCACTTTGCTGTGCCGATTTCATGGTAAAGGGGAGGGTCAATTCACTAAAATTTTATTTTCAGAAAACATGAAACTGAACACTTTCATGACTTGTTAACTGCACAAATTGCTTTAATAACTCATTCTATCATAAAATAAACCATAATAACTTGATTCTATTCCCTTTGAATTTCTCCTTTAATTATTTATTTATTTTTTAGGGCTGTACCAGGGTATAGCATGCATACAATCGCACGCTGCACTGCATACACAACGCAATACGGTTGTGCTTCGAGTGGACACAAGATGGCGCTACACAACGCGGTACCCCGGGATACAACGGTACCCCGGGGTACCGCGTGTGTCATCATATCCACAATTCATGGCAATGAAAATAATTGGATAAAAAAACAACATTTTTTTACTTACCCAGCAGGTCAATATAGAAAGAAAGCTAATTTCTAACGTGTCTAAACCGAACTTTTATTACTCTTTTATTGTTTTACTTGTAGAATTCCAAGGAGACTTTGAAAGCCCAGACCCTAGCATCAGCTCCAGATCTGGAACATGAATTGAAGGAGAAGATCAAGCACTGATCGAATTGACAACCGTTTGCATACATCCACTTATCAAGCATCCTTGGAATAGCATCTGCTGATAATGTCTTGAAAGTTAGATGCAAAGAGGATTATCATACACAACAAGCAATATTTAAAAACAGTTTATATCTCAAGGTGACTTTGGAAGTTGGAACAAAAAAACAAGGGATTATCATACACAACAACCAATATAAAAAAAAACAGTTATCCCAAGCCTAAGGTGACGTCGCGTTGGAAGTTGGAACAAAAGACAACATATTCAGCTCAGAATGCCTCCCAAAACTAGTAACACGCTACCTTTCTGGGGCAACCAGAACTCCATGAACCTGAACCCACTCATCCTGACCAACATCCAGTCGTCGCCCTACTTCAAGAACGACCTCTTCAAGCTCAAGACCTACCACGAGGTCATTGATGAAATTTACTACAAGGTAAGGGGCGGAGGTAGGTGCCAACATTTCTACTTCTTTTTTTATTTGTGTTATTTCTTTAATGAACATTGTACATGTAAGCAAGTAATACTGGAAACACAGAAATATTATTCTTAGTATCATGAAATGCCCTTTTAACCAATTATATATTCTTGATTTTGCTAGGTTACCGTAATGATTTAAAGTTATTGAATCCTAATTTTTTTGAAGTGAAAGTGCAGTATAATCAACATACTTATTTATTAATGTCACTGGAGCTAAAGACTATCACAGATCACTGCAACTTGTTCAGCTTTTGACATGATATATGATATGATGCATTTTATTTACCATTTTTCATGATTACCCAGTACTATTTGAAACAATGTCATTACCATTGTGATTTTATTCTGCAGCTTCCTGCATAAATGTACAAGTTTTGTTTCCTTTTTGTTCATTTGTAATTCTGTCAGATTATCTCAAAAAAGTTCCTACAAAAATCCCTAAGATTCAATTTAACCAATTCAAGACTGGTCCTAAAAACACTCAGACTTGGATACATGGAGAATGCATGCTATACCATCAAATCATTTTAAATGGTTGTCAGATAACTGAAATGTGAAACTGTTATTGCTGTCTATTTTTAATGAGATTATTACTGCTTTATGATGTATACCTGCAGGTTGCACATCTGGAGCCGTGGGAGCGAGGGAGTAGACAGACGTCCGGTCAGATTGGCATGTGTGGAGGGGTAAGATTTTCATGTTTTTTTGTTGGGGGGGGGGGGGGGGGGAGGGCGGGGGAAATAGATGGTTTATTTACTTACAACATGCACACCTAAATGCTGAAATGCTGAAATGCTGAAATATTTTATTCCAAGGTTGGCTTACCATCATTTTAAGTCCAACTTAGAGATAAGTTCAACTTAGAGATAAGTTCAACTTGGGATCTTTGTGAAGCACACATAGCAATGTGCAAATGTAACTAAAGTGTGTCTAATTCTGAACATTTGCAGGTGCGTGGTGTAGGTGCAGGAGGCATTGTGTCCTCGGCATACTGCCTGCTCTTCAAACTCTACACCCTGAAGCTGACAGCCCCTCCCCCAGTGTTTGTGTGTTAATTTGTACACATAGCAATGTGCAAATGTAACTAAAGTGTGTCTAATTCTACACATTTGCAGGTGCGTGGTGTAGGTGCAGGAGGCATTGTGTCCTCGGCATACTGCCTGCTCTTCAAACTCTACACCTTAAAGCTGACAGCCCCTCCCCCAGTGTTTGTGTGTTAATTTGTACACATAACAAGGTGTCAGTGTAACTAAATCGTGTCTAATTGTACACATTTGCAGGTGCGTGGTGTAGGTGCAGGAGGCATTGTGTCCTCGGCATACTGCCTGCTCTTCAAACTCTACACCCTGAAGCTGACCCGGAAGCAGTTGATTGGTCTTCTCACACATGGGGATTCCCCGTTCATCAGAGGGCTGGGCTTCCTCTACATCAGGTAGGTGCGGATCACAGTCCCACATGTACATATCTGTGTAGGCACTCTTTCATTATGCTTGTTTCATAGAGGAATTTAATTGTAAATCTTCAACTATACAGGCTTCTGATAATTGTGGTGGTTTGAAATCCATTATTTATTACATTTATTATTATTTATTATTTACATTACAATTACATTTTTAAGCTAAAAGAAATATGATTAACGTGTGCATTGTGAACCCATGACAATTTTCCATTACGTTCGATTAATAAATCTTGAACAGTTTGTGCTCGTGATCCATATTGTCTAGCATGATGTTGTCCTACCGAACGGCTCGTATTACCAATAATAGGAAATTGCGTGTTGACATAATAATGACCGAGAGGAGAGTCTGCATTTCTGGAGGATAATGATTAGACTTCGAGCAAAAAGGAAAACGAGCGTCCTAAGGTGTTTTATGCGTATTGTGCTGCGCACCTGTGGCAGCGCGAATGTCAATTACATTCCCATACAAAATGTTCATGATCAGAATTAATACAACACAAAGTTTTGTAAAATGGTTTACTAGAACGTCAATTTGGAAAAAAAATGCACATTAAAAATAATAATAATAATTGTCAATTTGCATATAGTGGTAGCGCTTTATTACAGTTAAGTCTCAAAGCGCTCGGAGCATTATTACCTTGGCTTTAGCCGAGAAATTAATACATTCCTGCCAATTACCAATTTACTACACCTGGGTTGAGAGCAGCAAATGTGGATTTAGTATCTTGCTGTAGGACACACATGCCGCGACTGGGAATCAAACCCACGACCTTCGTATTTGAAGATGAAGGCCTAAACCAATATACCACGACACTCTCACATTGCAAGAAATCTTACAACAGATGGATTTTGTTTGAGTTTGTATAATTTTCTCTTCAGGTTTATGCATCTGATGCCTGTTTTTTTGTTTGTGGTGAAACTTAGGTGTTTGTTAGTATACCTTTCAATTTTGTAATGATATTCTTCCATTTTCTTCCACTTTGCAGGTATTCTCAACCACCTCAGGACCTGTGGGATTGGTATGAACCATATTTGGAAGACGAGGAGGTCTGTATAAATGTCGACAATTATATTATTTTTTCGCTTTTTTTTTTCTATTGATTTTTTAAAGACTATTTGTCACTTTACAATAATCACATAATGTCTGCAAATTGTCCATGTCATGATTTGTAAGATGATGTATCTAGGAGAGTTATGGTTGACTGAAATTGAAAATGATAGGAAATACATGGGGGCTGAGGGCAATTTTGCCCCCTAATTTTCAAAATAGCCCCCTGAAATCAGTAGGTAGCCCCATAAATTACCATAGGATATTATGTGAAATATGTTGTGATATATTTTGTGATACGTGATATCCATTAGACTGAAAAACTAGCCCCCTATAATTTGAAATTAATTTGTGTCAAGAATTGGTATCCACCTGTACAAGAGTATGATTCTTTGTAATAAATGATCACATTTCTCTAGAAATGATGATTTAGTGTCACAAAGAGCAAAGTCAATTCAGGAAGTTGGGCTACTCTTTCTATCATCTTCTTTCCTGTTGATCACACAGTAATCTTTAGGACACATGATAGTGTAGGAAATAAATAAATCAAAAGAAAATATGTGTAAATATGATTTACAGCAAGAAACTATGCTGTTCTCGCCAGAAGTAAATAAATGCGTTTAAATAAAAATGGTAGTATTTGAGAGTTAGAAGGGGTAGTACTCTATGATGTCACCATTGCCTGCAAGGAGTTTCAGCCCTCACACTAGTCTTCAATACCAGGGGGTGTTTCACAAAGATTCTAAGCTGAACTTAACTCTAAATTGGACTTAACAGTTATGGAAAGCCGTTTGTAGCCTTGGAAAAAAAAATATGCGACAGCAACAAATTCCAGTATTTGAGACTTCGAACACAACAATACATCAATTATTTCAAGGCTCCTTCGTAATAAAATATATAACTGATTTTTATCAAACTTTATGCCTTTTCAAAAGAACTGTTTCACCAATTTTATGAAGAAACTAACAGCTTTCCATAATTGTTAGACTTAAGAGTTAAGTTCAACTTATAATCTCTGTGAAACAACCACCCCCTGTAGTATTATTAGGTAAGTCATCTGTACGCAGTACAACCTGTGTCAGGCCTCTGCATCCTTCAAAGAAAATGGTCATAACTGTATTTCAGACCTTCCCTGAAAATACACTTCTATCTAAGATAAAGGCACCTTTGTTTTGCATGTCAATAATTTGGCTTAAGATAAATAAGTAAATAATATACTTCAAGAATTTGTAGAGGTACCGTATTTGGTATTTTTGCCAATTTGTTTTTCTCTTGTGCCTATAGTATAGTGACCTCCAAATATGAAGGTAAAATGGTGCAACGATTTATCTAATAATGTTAGCCGTTAGGCCAGTTAAATTCCAAGAAGTTCAATAGAAAATTGTTCAACAACTTGTTATTGTTTGATAATTATTCAGATTATCTTAAATAATATTAATTGAATAAATGTTGCAGATTTGTCTTTGGTGCATCATTTGCAATATTCTGCATTGAAAGAAAGAGTACCAATTACAAAGAAACATGAAGTAATTACAGAATTGGGAAAGTATAATGTACATTTAAAAAAAAAATTAAAAAAACTTTTATTGGAAAGTCTAATGATAACATTGAATTGTTGAATGCTAATGATTGTTGATGCATTTTGTGTGTTTCCTACCAGACTCTTGTAGGTAAATGGTGGCATCACAGCTAGGGCACAGTGCCTAGTCTCTCTCTCTCAGACTCTAACTCTCAGCCACGTGCTTCGTCGCTGATCCTGGATGAGCGGTCGTAAGCACACGGTGGACGAATGAGGTTAACAAGTGTACACTCGTGGAGGCTTTTCTCCCTAAAAATATGTCCTTTTCGCACTTCAATATTGTTTTTATATATCACATTTCCTGTAGTATTGCGTTTTGAAATTATGATATTTATTACAGTCTTGTACGTGTTAAAATATTGCTTGATTCTAAGAAAATTATGAGGACTCTGAATTAAAATTGACAAATATATCCTCCACAACTTTTGACTTTTCAACTTAGCTTGCATACTTGTTTGTATTATTTTCACAATGGTATGTTTATAAACATATTTTGGAATCATCAGATGAAAATTTAACGTCTCAACAATGAATATTTTTAATGTTGATATGGAAAAAGGCTATTATTTGCAGAATTGTCTACTCTTTTCAGAATTGTCTACTCAAAGAAATGATCTATTCTTTGTTGTTTTGTACTATTGTACGCTAGGTTTCATCTATATGTAACGGATTGTTCAAGTTATGACAAATTATGCAGTGAAATTGAAGGAGACATTGTCTATTATTTTATATCTCAATATCTTTCGATAAGAAAAAAAGTTGTTGTGACGCTCTTCTCTCCTTTTCTCTTCCCCCTTTCTCTGTCCCAGGAGATAGATGCTAAGGCTGGCGGAGGAAGCAACATGACAATTGGTCAGATGCTGCAGAACATCCTCATCAAACTGGAGTGGCATTCTACTCTCTTCCCCCGTATCCCAGTGCCCGTGCAGAAGGTACAGTTGTTACCCACGCCGATGAAATCGGCAGGGGGTTATGTAAAGGGTTCCGTATGTTTGTTTGTTTGTTTGTTTGTTTGTTTGTTTGTTTGTTTGTCTGTTTTTTTTTTTTTTTTTTTGTTTGTTTGTGTACAAGATAACTAGAGAACGGGTGAACGGATTTGCACCAAATTTTCAGGGAATGTTTGGATAGTGACATGGAAGAATCGATTAGATTTTGGTGATGATTGGTTGACCCCTGCAAATTCTGTGGAACCTTGAAGTTTGAGTATGTATTTAATGCACGTGTGTGCCTAAATAATATCTGCACGTTATAGGCGCGGTACGGTAACCTCGCTGAATCCAATCGAGCAGCAACTAACAAGTTTAGTCCAGGTGTGCATCGCGATCGCGCGCACGGTACCATATGTTATGGTACGGTACTTTCGATTCCGGGTTAATTAATACGGAACGGAATTGAATTGCAACACGCTGATCTGAACTTTGAAGCGCCAAGAAATTGGTAAGTTTCCGAAAAATACATTTATTTATTTAATAATTATTATTGACCCGACACTAATGTGAAGATGAACAGATGTTCATTTTTACATATTGAATACATCTAGACTGGTTAGAATCAGGAAAATAGGGGAAAATGGATTGATTATACAAAAGTAAAACAGTGTGCAGTCTCATTGTCAATAATTTTGTACACTGCCTCGCCATGGGGCTGCCGCGCCGCAAGCAAGCGGCCTACACCCTGGCCTAGGCATTTTCACCAAATCGTGCCTAAAACGCGCTGGTTAGCCTGCGGTAAGCAAAACAGAGTTGAGGCCGACGAAGGGGTAGAACAGGGCTAATGGGAGGCGTGGGTATGCTGACTTTGTCGGCCTTCTAGTTAATATTCATTTTGTTATGCCTCCGCCAACGAAGTGGCCGGAGGTATTATGTTTTCGGGTTGTCCGTCCCGTTCTTGTAATCGCATTATCTCAAGAACGGATTGACGGATTCTTACCAAACTTGGGTCATGTATGTAACTTTTTGTTAATGATTGGTATTCCGTATAAAGGTTCTATAAACTGGAGCCAGAAAACAAAACGGCGTACCTTCTTCAATAACATATTCTCATAATATTTTGTTTTGCATGATCGTGATTATGAAAATTTGTACCCTTTCTCCCTTTCTCCCTTTCTCGAATGAATCAAGGCCAATACAAATGGTTGTCATTATTAGTTAATATCATCTTCTATTCTAATTGTAAATTCACGACATTGAGTGTAAGATGGCTGAGCGGGGGACGACGCATGCTCAGAAGCAGCCAGAGAGTGGATAGACTTACAGAGACATCTATGATTGTATTTGTTATGAATATTCTAATTGTTACTTTTTACTCTTGCCCGACATAACATCACAGGACATCGAGTCTAAGATGGCCGAGTGGCGGATGACTCATGCTCAGAAGCAGCCAGAGAGTGGATAGACTCACAGAGACATCTATGATTGACATTATGATTGTATTTGTTATGAATATTCTAATTGTAACTTTTTACTCTTGCCCGACATAACATCACAGGACATCGAGTCTAAGATGGCCGAGTGGCGGATGACTCATGCTCAGAAGCAGCCAGAGAGTGGATAGACTCACAGAGACATCTATGATTGACATTATGATTGTATTTGTTATGAATATTCTAATTGTAACTTTTTACTCTTGCCCGACATAACATCACAGGACATCGAGTCTAAGATGGCCGAGTGGCGGATGACTCATGCTCAGAAGCAGCCAGAGAGTGGATAGACTCACAGAGACATCTATGATTGACATTATGATTGTATTTGTTATGAATATTCTAATTGTTACTTTTTACTCTTGCCCGACATAACATCACAGGACATCGAGTCTAAGATGGCCGAGTGGCGGATGACTCATGCTCAGAAGCAGCCAGAGGGAGAGGTGGACATGCAGGGGGATGGTCAGGATGGAAATGACCGGAACAAAGACTACAGGTCAGTTGTTGACATAGTCAATTTGTACGTTTTTGATAAAGTCGGATCTACATCAGTGTTAAAGGGTACCACCACCCAAAAATAATATTCTTACAAATGAAAGGTAACATCTTCAGTATTCCATTCCATCAAGTAGTTCACAAAAATATGTTTCCAGAAAAAAATATATAATTGGAAAATGCATCACCATTCTAAAGCATGCATTCATGCGGTCTGAATTGCGAAGACTAATGTGTGCAGAGCGAACGAATCGCCCAGGATTCTATCGTCTCCAAACGTATGTGTGAATAGCATTGGCGCACTCGCAAATGTTGGCCCGTATGGAACCAGGAAATAGTAGTGGTTCCGTAAGTGGTGGAAATTAATTGCTTTGTTTATGAATTACACAACCCTTTGCAAAATGTTGGGTATCTATTTGATATCACAAAACGGTACCAAAACATATAATTATGTGTTGTTCTTTGCCTGGTGGTCCCCAGTTCATGGTATCTGCCTTGTTCTGAATCCTCTGAAGGTTCATTGTAGTATCTTGTTTCCAACCCAGTATTTTTGTCTTTTGTGTTTGAGTGTTTGTGTACTATTTTCAATGAGAAGTGCAAAAAGTGATAAATGGTTGATTAAATGTGTATTATTGTGATTTGAAATATCCACTGACTAATGTGTAAACATTTCACATTAAATGGATATCATATTGCCAAGTAATGAGCGAAAATGCAAAGTGAGACTCGCTAATTCATTGCACTGACTTTGTACACAGTTACTTTCCAGTGGATAATTACAAATCCATACAGTTCAATCTTAAATATCCTGTTCCATGCTTATATTGGTAATACGAATACAACAATGTATGAGAGAACCACTAGAGGTCTAAGTAAAATTGTTGGATTTAGACAAGATTACTAGATCACTTTAAAAGAAAGAAAGGTATTGTTCAGAATTGTTTTAATTTATGAATTTATGCATTCTAATCTTGCAAAGGCTCAATATTTGTCTCTCCAATTCTATAATTCAGCAGAAACTGAGTCAAAATAGGTATTCCATGTAATGCAAGAAAATCAGACATTGATTGTGTCAAAGTTGTACGCTTTATCGAGTTTAGTCAACTTTCATATCATCTTTCTAACCATTCAGGAAAGCTGATAGATTTAGTGAAGAACGACCCCGCAGTCACGACAGAGACAAGGAGAGGAATCAAGGCTCCAGGGACCGGGACCACAAAAGCTCCCGGGAACGAAGCCGCGACGGAGACCGTGATCGAGACCGAGGGGGCAGCAGCAGTAGACATCATTCACGTCACAGCAGTCGTGATCGTAGCGACCGGGGCGACAGAAATCGTGACCGTGATCGAGATAGGGGCGGTAAGGATGACTTTGAGTTGGCGCTTCATCGGGAACGCAATCGTCAAGAGCGGGAGCGCGGAAACGGCAGGGATTCCCGGGACAGGGGTCACCGGAGGTCACGCAGCAGGAGCAAAGATAGGAAGAGGCGAAGTCACTCGCGAGAGAAGAAGCGGAAATCACGCTCGCGCTCGCGTGATCGACATCGAAGGCGCAGCCACAGCAGGGAACGCAGATAACATGCCGATAACATGTTTTGTTTTACGTCATAAGTGTTGGTCTTGTAAGATATTTTTAAAAAGTATTTTAAAAGCTGGTTCATTCTTAACATGATCAATGAGTCGGGTGCCTACATGCTACTGCTTTGAAGTTCATCATTGACTGTTCCCATTTCACCCTCAAAGTTCACTCGTTCATTAAATATGCTTTTAGTAATTCAGCTCTTGGCCTCTTGGTCAAGATGTGATTTGAATATCTTGGTTTCCCTGTTTTTTAGCACCTGTAAATTCAAGTTTTCCATTGATTTTGAACTTGAAACAGTTTATTGTTTTCATGTACATGGAAACTTTGGTCCAACAAGCCTTAATGCAAGGTGAATTCACATGTACTGTCTATAATAAGGCTTGTGTTCTGTACAGTGGGAAAGGCACCCGTTTATATTCAGAGAAATTGGTATGAACAAGACTTTATACTGGGACATGTTCAAAGAAAAAACAGGATTTATACTAGGATTTCTGTGTGAAATTCTCATCTCCATTGTAGAGACATGGTAGGTATACATCATGTGATCTGTCCTAAGGCATCATGTGGGGTGTTTAACTTGGCTTTGACATACATGAGTATGTGTCTTGGGGGGGGGGGGGGGAGGGTGTTACATAAAGAGTTGTGATCAATCCCAAAGTTGCGATTAATAGCAAGTCAGAGAATGCAATCGAGCCAATAATACTTGCGATTGGGAAAATATATCCAAGAACATTTTGAAAAGCTAGGCATAATTAGTCGGTTTAGTCCATATTAGTTTCACAATTTTTTCTTCTTCTCATGGCCGTGTCTAAAAAATGGGGTGCATCTTTCACACAAGTGCGTCGTGTACACATAGATATAGGGTTAGCACATTTGTTGGCTTCCGATTGATTGCGACTCTATATGTAACACGCGTAGTTATCAAACCCTACTTACTAGCTTTAGTTGTACAAGTTATAAAGCAGTTGTGCCAGTCAGAATGTACAATATGAGTGTATATGACAACTTCCTACTCTTCAGTAATTCAGCAATGATGTGTTTGGATTCCAATATAGGGATTTAGAAAATTAAATATGCCAGCTGCATCGACAAAAATTCAGTATATGAAATACCAACTATGAGTATAGGACTGTAGACCAAGTCAAAAGGTTAGCTTTCATAGAATTTGGACCAAACTGTTTCATGTCCTGCATGAAAATATGGTTGGATTAAGTTAGTTTTCGACATAATCTCCAGTATTAAATCAATATTGCCTTGGATTGCTGTTTGTTCTCAATTATAATGTTTTACCTTATATCATCTTTTCTGTCTCTAAATAGTCGTTTTGTTTTTCAGTTTAGGAAAACGCATGTATGGCAAAGGCCGTTTTAACTTCTGTTCCATAACTTTTTTAAACAAAAACTATATTCCGTTTGTAATAGTATTTGCTTGAGTATTATACTGTAACGTTGCCATCTTACTTGGGTTTGATCAGTGTGAGCATTATATAATTAAGTACAACAATAACCAGGAACTTTCAATAAATCGTAATGAATGGACTTCAATGAAGGAGCATTATGTTGTAATGAAGTGTATACATTTGTTGTAAACTTGCTACCATATTCTTGTTATTGTTTTTTTTTTAAATAAAAATGTTCTTCATCGAAGTGTACAGAATATGATCAGATTGTGAAGTGTGATTTTTTTTAATGGATTGTTTATAAATTATAAATGATACACAATTAAACAGAGAAACCAGTGGAACCGTTTTATGAGGAGCTCTGATGTAAGAAACCACATTATAACAAGGCAAAATTACTGGCACAAAATTGTTAAGATTATTTTGTTTATTTTTACCCTGATATACATGTACATGTAGGTCATTTTTGTGTCCCAAGCTCCTCATAACGAGGTTCCACTGTACAGTAGTCTGTTTAATTGGGTATCATTTAAAGGGGTACACCTGTTTAAAGGGTAAAATCTACTTTGCAAAAGCCTACCCAAATTAAGCAGAAAATTAACAACTTTGGATTTGGAGTAAGGCAATTAATACACCCATTTAGTTTGTTCACTCTAGGTCTCTTTATTTACAATGAATTTAGTTTACAATAGTTAATATGCTGATACATTATGAATCAGAAATTCAAATAAACAATTACATGTAGAAATTACATATAATTCAAGGGCCCTGTTGCAGAAAGAATTGCAAGTAGGAAAATATGCACATTTCAAATAATCTGACTTACAATTAATTGCAACTTTACAATCGATTGCAATTCTTTCTGCAACAGGGCCAAGAAAATACAGTCAATATTGGACGGTCCATATAAAGTCCTTAGTCATAAATAATTTTGGATAAAATGTTCTATATACATTAGATGTGGCATATATTTATGTACAGCATACAAGTATACTTACAAGTAATGCCAAATTACGTAAGGACGGAGAATATTGCATATTATGATTTTTGTCCCTCTGAACCTTTAAAGCTTCATGAACATACATGCTCAAGAAAACCATAAAATGTTGCAGTAGAATATAGAAGCAATATTGAAATTCAAAGGACATATTTCGTATGATTTCCTTTATTCTAAGCGAGGATTAAAATTAAAGAACATGTTTGTTCATTCGCCATTATCAAAGACTACCAATTACATTTTGTCATATACAAGTATGAAATTCTATACCATATTCTCTATTTCAGAATTGCATCTGTTTCGCACATATAATGCCCGGCGCAGACAGAGCCGACTCGACTGGTTGTCATTCCGATCGGCTCAGTTTTCAGTGCCTCGCGACACACATTTTGCCAGTCGAGAGACAGTCGGATGCCAGTTGGGGTCGATTCAACGCGATAAATCTGCTCCGACCGACCGGGCCCAACTCTAGCCTGATTTAAACCAGTCGGATCGGGTCGAGTCGGCTCTGTCTGCGCCGGGCTTAAGACTTACAATATGACATTGTAAATATTAAAACATAGAATATGTATGCTAAGAATTGTAGAATCTTACCAATGCACATTATGTATTTATAGAAGTGTAGAAATTAATGAAAACAATTCAGATGCAATATATAAATTTCTTATAGGAAGAACAAAAATGAAGAGCAATCATTGTTGAAACCATTAGCAATTACTCAAAGGCACATTTCTAATATGATTATTTGCATTAAAGGTTGAATTTATTGCATAGCTAGTGCATTTTGTTCACTGCATTTGATCATGCATGTCATGTACTCATATTATTTTCAGCGTTAACATATTCCAAAAAATCTTGACAACATTCATATTTAGATCTGTAAACTTTGATAATAATCATTTACAATGATATCTGGTTCAGGTGGGATATTAGGTAATGCACCAATACTGCACATCAGTAATTTGTTCACAAAAATATATTCAATGTTCGTCGAATATATCCAATCCGGTGGTAATGTAGTTTTATCAATATACTGTAGCATAATATAAAACAAATTCATTGTTCAAAATTACTGCACAACTTCAGTTCACAAAGATAGTCTACATTTGATATAGCAAGTAGTCCTCCCGTCACATTTCCAAGAAAATGTCGAACATCAGAACATTTCTTGACAAAGTTGACAACATGGCCGACATGTAAAATGGTCCCATTGTAGTATTTGAGGACAACATGTTCAATTGTTCACAAATATACAGCTTATGAATCCTTTTGCTTTTTCCTCAATTTGCTTGAGCCCCTTGACTGGGTGCGAGACACAGGGCGGGATGTCGAGGCACTTGTACTGGACGATTTTCTGCCCGGGGTTGTCGGGGACTGAGGGGGTGGAGATGGAGTGATGGTGGGGGTCGGCAGGGGTCCTACCCCGGCCACACCAGGGCGCAAAGGGGGCGTCGACATACCCCCCAGAGTCTCCTTGGTGTTTGAAGTAAGGTGGGACTCGGCTGGTGAGGGGACGGTGGACCCAGGTGCGGTGGTAGGTGCAGTCAGGGTGCCTTGGTGGTCTTGGGTAGCAGTCTTGGGGGGCTCGGCGGTGCCTGGCCCAGGGGTGGTACTAGGGATGGCCGGGGTAGCACTCTTGCGCTCATATGCTCTCATTCGCTCCTGCAAGCCCTTCAACTCGTCCGTTAGCGTCTGGACTTTCTCCTCTGCTGACTGAGCCCTCTCCTCAGTCTCCCTGTACAACAAAATGAAATCATTTTTTCAAAGGTTATATGTTACTCGTTTTTAGCTCACCTGAGCCAAAGGCTCAAGTGAGCTATTGTGATCGCTTTTTGTCCGTCGTCCGTCGTCCGTCGTCCGTCGTCCGTCGTGCGTCGTGCGTCGTCCGTCGTCCGTAAACTTTTTACATTTTCATCTTCTTCTCCAGAACCAATGATCGGATTCCAACCAAACTTGGCAGGAATCATATTTAGGGGTAGAGGAACCAAAGTTGCTAAAATGGTGGGCGTGGCCCCCAGGGGGGCCCTGGGGGAGGGCACCAAATGTAAAAAATATGTAAATTTTAAACATCTTCTTCTCAAGATCCAGAAGTATGACAGACCTGATATTTCATATTTAGATGCCTCTATTGATGAAGAATGAAAGTTGTTCACAAGATTTTTGTGGGTGGTCCCATAAGGGCCCTGTGGGCGTAACAGTTTTTTTGGGGGCCCTACCATAGGAAATATACATTTTCATCTTCTTCTCCAGAATCAATGATTAGATTCCAACCAAACATGGCAGGAATCATCTTTAGGGGTAGAGGAACCAAAGTTGCTAAAATGGTGGGCGTGGCCCCCAGGGGGGCCCTGGAGGAGGGCACCAAGTGTAAACAATATGTAAATTTTAAACATCTTCTTCTCAAGATCCAGAAGTATGACAGACCTGATATTTCATATGTAGATGCCTCTATTGATGAAGAATGAAAGTTGTTCACAAGATTTTTGTGGGTGGCCCCACAAGGGCCCTGTGGGCGTAACAGTTTTTTTTGGGGCCCTACCATAGGAAATATACATTTTCATCTTCTTCTCCAGAACCAATGATTAGATTCCAACCAAACATGGCAGGAATCATCCTTAGGGGTAGAGGAATCGAAGTTGCTAAAATGGTGGGCGTGGCCCTCAGGGGGGCCCTGGGGGAGGGCACCAAGTGTAAAAAATATGTTAATTTTAAATATCTTCTTCTCAAGATCCAGAAGTATGACAGACCTGATATTTCATATGTAGATGCCTCTATTGATGAAGAATGAAAGTTGTTCACAAGATGTTTTTGGGTGGCCCCATAAGGGCCCTGTGGGGGTAACATTTTTTGGGGGGCCCTACCATAGGAATTTCCCCAGCTATGCAAATGAGAATAAATTGCCCCTTGAACACCTAAACTTTTACATTACATTGCCTGCAGACCAACTAACAAGCACCTGGTTATCCTTCTCTTGCTCTCAGCCAATCACCATTCTCCCAAATATGCAAATAAATATGCTAATAGGAAACCCAGACACTTGTTTACATCTAGGACCATGTTTTGACCCAAATCTTTCTATTTATAGCATGTGTTTTCATGTTTTGATGTTTTCATGCTTGACCTTGTTAGCAGCTTTCATTGCTAGTACCATTCACACTGCCCAAATAGTTATGATTATTTAGGTTGCAATTCATTATTTTTTTTGTTATTATTTTTATTTATTTTTTTTCGGGGGGGGGGGGGGGGGGGGGGGAGGGGCGGTTTTGTGCGTGAAAATAGTAGTTCGGATTATTTATGAAAATAAGTATGATTCAAATCATCATGTGCAATACACTTTTGGTGTATCTTTTTGCAAGTGGTGTTTGTGTGTGTGAACAGTGTAAATTGTATCAGTTTTCATATCCAACATGCAAAATGCATGCTTACAGTATCTTCAGCACTCGGTCAATGGATGGGTGTGGAATAGTTACATGTAGGTCAAAGTTTGGTCCAGTTGCTCATGTGCATTTTGATTTAAAAATCGTACAATCCAGCAGGTTGTGAGGTGTTTTTTTTGCCTGTGTGAACATGCAAGAAACATACTTTTTTTAATGACCCAGCACAATTAAATGAATTAAATAACCTTACTTACTGGGATAGTTAGAATCAAACTCTAAAATTAACCAGCCTTTCGGTGGTCTAGTGGTTTCACAGCATTCCATTTGCACACTCAATTGCATTGTGCTTTTTCGACTGTTAGAGACCAGAGAATAAAATGATGCTATTAAATTAACCCATTGGAATTAAATGAATATAAAATATGCAAAAAAATAATCATGATTTGAAGCAACATGCAATTGTTACTTTTTAGCATGTGTGAATGCCCCTATTGTATCATTGATGTTTTCTAGGTCACATTTTGTTTTTGTTTTATTTTCTTTCTGTTATATGCATTTACTACTTATTCAACAATTCTAGCTTAAATTTTGCACAGAGGTATATACTCCTTTAATTATCTTTAGGGAGGGGATCCAAAGTTGCTAAAATGGTAGATGAAGAATGAAAGTTGTTTGTGCATTTTGGTGTTCCTTCAAAAGATGATCAAATGATCAAATCATACCGAACCTAGCTGTAATCCCATCAAGGACGAGAGCTATTTTAAGGCACAATTGATCATTGTTTTCCTCTACAAATTGGCAACTCCTAAATTTCATCGACGGATCAATGGCATAAAAATAGGTGGAAAATATTAAGTAATAACCATTTAAGACAAATATAGTGACTTTGCCGCAAAGATGCCAATTTGAACACAAATATATCTGTTTCACAAATACATGTATCACAATGTGTTGCCAATTTGAGGATTTTTTCTAAATTATAGTTATTTACACAATAATAAAAATCATTAAAACATAACTAAAGCAGGTAGAGTAACAAAATAGGGCTCTAAAAATAAAGGAATTTATGCTCTTTCTTCCTGTACACCTCACATAACTAGTCTTATTCTTACCTAGCTGCATGGGACCCAAGAATGGCTCGTAGGAAATGTGAAATGAATTTCAAATATTTTCTTCTCCACATCAACAAGTATTACAATCTGGACATTTTGTAACATGTAGGTATCTATATACCCTAAATCTCCGTGTATAAGGCGCACTTTTTTCCGTCGGAAACAAATAGAAAAAGTTGGGGGTGCGCCTTATACACAGGTACAGCAAAAAAAATAAATATATAAGATAGGTAAAAAATAGGTAAAAAATTCAAGTTTATTAAGCAAATTACTAATGAATATTCATACATTCATGAGCAGCAGTACTCATTATATATGCAATTATCTAATAATTAACAATTTGTTATAAATTTTTCTCATAATTGAAGATCTTTGTAAGTAAGTGTCCCAAAACAAAATTTCTTTTTTTTAGAAAGTAGGGGGTGCGCCTTATACACGAGTGCGCCGTACACACGGAGATTTACGGTAAATGACAATGCAAGTTGTCATATCGCAGAATGGCCCCATAGGGTCCCTATGTGAGTGGGGTTAATATGCTGAAGTGGTCAGTGGCTGGTGAAATGTGTTAAGCTTTGTCTTATATGTGTGTCTGTCTTTTTTTATGATTCACCCAAACATTATGGTAAATCATAATGTTAGGTACAGGGGATCAAAAGTTATTGATTAAATAGTACATCACATTATAGATTTTGGCATGATTTCAACTGATTTCATATCTTCTGAGGGTGCCAGAGAGAACATGCGCCAGATGTGAATTGATTGACCTCAGGTGAGCGTCGTGCCCCCCTGGGGCTCTTGTATAAAGAGAGATTTATTTTTGCCAAGAGTAATAATTTGCAAATGTTTAAAAGACTGTGTGATTTGTTTCTCTCCAATAAGTGTAAGTTTTTCTGTCGCTAATGGCCTGTATATTTATAATTTATCATTCACATTATAACAAGATAACTGCTCGTTCAAGCTCTATATATGATTCTTGAATTAAAATGTCATGATCCCAAGGTCCTCTTAAAATGAGCTTTCAAGGTATTGTCATATTTTGATTTAATATTGTCAAGGTCTAACAGAGTCAAGTTACAATAGACAGCTGTCAATAATAATACTACTACTACTACTACTACTAATAATAATATGACAAATTTATATAGCCCTTAATGCAGAAAAGCAGAGTACACAGAGTGTGAAAATGGAGAGGAGTTCAAGCCAAGACTGATGTCGTTTGAACAGATGCTTTTTTAGATTATCTTTCAATGAGTCGATTGAGGGAGAGTTCTTGACCCAGTACAGGCAGAGCATTCCATAGATATGGTCCAATGAAGGAGGTATGTAAGATCTGGAGAGTGCTTTTGGTTTAAAAAAAAAAGTTTTTTGAGTCTTTGTGTTGATGCATATGGGACAATAAGGTCTAATATCATCTGGCATCTTAGAAGAAGGCACCGCGATAGCTTTTATCTCCATTTTGAATACATAAATAATTTGCTAGTAATAGTAGGAATTTAAGACATAAGTACACTTACAAAAGCTGGTGCTGTAAGCTCTTAACAGCTGTCAGTGCCTCATAAGCCTTAGATGGGTCAGGAGTCCTGATATCATTTGGTGTCTTGGATGCAAGCTCTGCCATCTTGACTGGACTGGGCTGAAGGGATGCAGTCTGGATACCAGATTGAAAGAAAAGTGGACATTAATATTCAACATTCATATTATTTTAGTTTTAAAGATACAAAAAAAGTACTGGTCAAGCTTTGTTAAATTGCAAAAAGATGCTGCCCAGGACTGAGTATGAAGAAATACTTTTGAAAAACCAAATCAAAATAAAATTTAAAATAAATATTTGTCAAGAATTAAACAAAAAAAGAGCATAACTATCGATCAGCTATTCATTATTGGGCTACTTGCCCAGTAGGTGCACACAATTTACCATTCTCTTGGCCAATTCATGGGCGTCGATCTGTAATTGATACCTATTGTTCAGGGGGGGGGGGGTGATCTATTCATTCATCCCCCACTGAACAATGGGTATAAACGTAAGGATCGACGCCCATGGGCCAATTTTCAAATTTCAGAAAGAATATCTTTAAGCTCAAATAGTCTTGCATGGGTTAGACAATCATAAAATGAAATACCTTCTAAAGATAATTAAATGCTTGAGATTGCTAACCTGTGGAGGGGTTTGCTTGGATTCCTCTAGGCTCTGTGTCCAGACGTTTTGATCAGCTCCCAACACTTGCATCTCGCTCATGTCGACCAGGTCCGCTGCACTGGGGGCTGAGCCTGGGAGAACTGAACGCTGACTGGTGGCTGTCGAGGGAGGCTAGAGGGATAGAGAGATACAGTATCACACATTAACCAAGATAGCAATCATTATCACTAATCCTAAAAAAAACCCTCTATAATAAACATCGTAATGGCGCTGGTACTTCAGTTCAGAATAAGCTCCCACTAGTATAGTTAATTCCTTGCACTCTCCCGCCCAAACCATACAATCTACTAATCCAAAGGCCAGAACTCCAACTATAGCCTTAGTGAGGATGAAGACCCCAAGTTACCCCCCTCCTTTCCACCCCAGATCATTATGATCAAGATTACGCTACAAATTACCATCTGATGGTTTGGTGGAGGTTATTGGGATGCTGCTAGTGGGGCTGGCATTGGCCTGGAATGGCAGATGAGGGCAAAGTGAAGGCAGAGGGTAATTTTGCCGCAATATTAATCCATCTCTGATCACAGTGATCATTATCATAATCAGTAACAAATTAGTATAGTAATAAAGACTTACCACCTGCTGGTTGGGTGGTGGTTGTTGGGGTGCTGCTAGTGGGGCAGCCAGGGGGCCCGGTACTGCAAATGAAGTGCTCTTGGGTGTGTCAAGGCGCTGGCTACCCACTGTCTGTGCAGTACCTGGAGGTCTGTCTGTAACAGTTGTTGGCGTGTCCATTCCTCCAACAAGCTGAAAAGATATAGTAATAATAGTCATCATAACTATATAAATAATCATCATAATCATATAAATAATCATGATTATATAAATAATCATCATTATCATCATAGCCATTATCACATTCGTCATCATCGTCATTATCATCGTCGGCGTCGTCATTATCTACATCATCATCATTATAAATATCATAATAATTACTTTAAAGGTGCACCTGTAAAGTGTCAGATATTGCCCAAAATGACATTTGAGACTTCAATCCTATACCAAAATCATTGTAAGATATGTCCGAATGATGTGTGAAATTTTGTATTGAAAAAGAACACGGCTTTCCGGGTTACAAAAGCGAAAATTTGCATCAGATTTTACAACTAATTACAGTATGATGTTTATATATAAATGCTCTTACCATAAGCCAAACAACACGGTAGAAGAGAAATACCCTCTCTCTTTGTCTTACCTCCCCTCTGTCAGGCATGCCTGGTGTGAAGGCAGGTGTCCGACTGTCCATCCTCGAGTCAGGAACTAGTCCCATCCCAGTCACATCCAGGGGGTAGGTAGGTCCACCTGTAACCTCTTAGCCAATTAATCCCCTTTGTTTAAGTCTCATACCCTCTCTCTTTGACTTACCTCCCCTCTGTCATTGATGCCTGGTGTGAAGGCAGGTGTCTGACTCTCCATCCTCGAGTCAGGAACAGGCCCCACCCCCCTCACATCCAGGGGGGTAGGGAGGTCTATGTCTCCTCCTAGGCGTGCAAGCTCCACCCCTCTCAGCTCGTCCATGAGGATGGTTGCCATGTGGATCCACTCCCCGCACTCCACCTTGACGCGCTTCAGGTCCTTGTACTCATGGTCTGCGTCTGGTTGGCCTTCCTCTATCTTGACCTGCATCTCAGCTGACACAATGTTTGACGCACAACTGTAAGGAGAGAGATGATATAATTGGTTAGATTACAGATAAATATCCTGTTCGTTGGGGTAACATTTAAAGTTAGCTTGCTACTCCTTCACTCCACCTTGAAGTGCTTCGGGTCTTTGTGATCGTGGTAGGAAACTAGCTGGCCCTCCTCTATCTTGACCTGCATCTCTGCTGACACAATGTTTGATGCACAACTGTAGAGAGATGATTTAATTGGTTGAATATATTAAAGATAAATATCCTGTTCGTTGGGGGTAACGTTTAAAGTTAGATTGCTACTCCTTCACTCCACCTTGAAGTGCTTCAGGTCTTTGTGATCGTGGTAGGAAACTAGCAGGGCCTCCTCTATCTTGACTTGCATCTCTGCTGATGCACTGTTTGACGCACAACTGTAAGGAGAGATATGATATCATTGGTTAGATTAAAGATAATCATCCTGTTCCTAGGGGTAAGATTTTGAAGTAACAATGTCACATTCTGCTCCCAACCTTGAAGCACTTCAGCTCTTTGTACTCGTGGTCTATGCCTGTTTGGCCCTCTTCTATCTTGACCTGCATCTTGGCAGATATCATGCTTGACTCACAGACAATGGTTGTGGAAAAGCAAGAAAGCTTGTTGGTAAGTTGGTAAAGTTAGGAAAATGTTCATATTGGGTAATATTTACAAGTAAATTTGCCTCTCCTTAAATCAACCATGACGCACTTCTTGGCTTAGGACATGTGGTCTGAATTCATAGACTGATCTTGTACTGAATCTTTGTGACAAAATGCAAAAAAAAATAACAGTTAGATGAAAACCCACTGCATTATGTTGACATTTACAGTAACTAAGAAAGAATGGTCAGCGATAAATAAGTTGCAGATGGACTGATAAATAGACAGTATAATGTATCTGTGACCTCTTTCGTAACTACAAGGGAAGAATGTGATGAACACATCAACTCACCTTGTGATGTAGTTAGAGAAGCTGGTGATGCGGTCAAACAGCCCGATGGCTTTCTCCTGGATCTTGGTGAGGGACCAGGCAGAGGCCATGCAGGCATCAATTGCCTCTTGAGGACTCTCTACAGGGTTAGGTGCCAGACGGAGTAAGACCTGGATCATCCAGTGGACCATGTCGGCATGGAGAACAGAGACCTGACATGGAATAAAGGTAAGAAGATATTATAGGAAGAGGACTAGGGTAACATCTTGGTGAGAGACCATGCAGAGGCCATGCAGGCATCAATTGCCTCCTGAGGACTCTCTACAGGGATAGGTGCCAGGCGGAGTAGAACCTGAATCATCCAGTGGACCATGTCGGCATGTACATAGGACAGAGACCTGACATAGGAAGATATCTGATAGAGAGTGCCGGTTTATTTCTTGAAGAGATGCCAAGTTCTTCCAAGTTCTTCATTACAATGAGCACTGTATAGACCATTCATATCTATTTTTTGAGTGATCCTAAACATGAACATCTTATCATAAACATACCTGCTCTAGAAGCTTTGAGTCCTGGCTATCGATGCCGTTGACTGTGGCTGACACCCACTTCTGGGCCACTCTGAACACATCCTCTTGGATCATCCTGCAAAAAGAAAACATAATGTCACCAGTTACTAACAATATAACGAAATAGGTGCATTAATTTATTAATGTATTAATTTAGATAACTATTTGACATAAGAACTCTTGAAACTGTACGAGAGAGATAAAAGAGAGAGACATTATGCAATTCACAACTAGAAGTTTCTCATAGCAATTACTTTCAAATGAAATGATAAGATGTATAAGCAAGAATTACTTTAAATTATCCGTCAACCCATTCAAGACTAGTCCCTAAAATACTCCAGTGGGGCCTATGCAGAATACTTGTTATACGATAATCAATGTGTCTTTAATTGGATAATTTAAAATAGATAAGTTGTAATTTTAAAATGAAGAGAGTGTAAACATTAATATAAAAATAACTGTTTAAAAATAAGGATAAATCTAAACTTTTTGTACATGAAAAAAAAGGAGAAAAGTATCTAAAGTTATATTAAAAGTACTCACGGATTGAATGGTTTGCCCTCAGCCTTATCATCCTCGGACTGTTCTGATCCTATGTTGCTTTCAACCTCATTGATGGTATTCACCCAATCAGAGAAGAGCTCATACAGACGCAGCCACTCAGCTTCCATCGGCATGGCACCTCCGTTCAGAATGCTGTTTAGCTTGGTGTCCCAGCTTTCCAACGCATTGGCAATCTGGATAAAACCTCTTGCGGTACCTAATTACGAAAAATAAAGGAATTGTAAGAGATGTATCAATATACAAAATATATAAATAATTACGAGATATAGAAGAGTGCCTAGAGAGACATGATTATCCACTCAGCTTCCATCGGCATGGCACCTCCATTCAGAATACTGTTTAGCTTGGTGTCCCAACTCTCCAGGGCATTGGCAATCTAAATGAAGCCTTTGGCTGTGCCTGATTGCAGAAGAAAATAATTATGTAATATTGTATGATCTTCCATCAATACTTCTCTGAAAAGAATACTTTCTTAGCTTCAGTATCCATTATCATAATTAATTAGTATTACTATAATTTGATTAAATAGTGATTCAAACAATACCGGCTTATATTGGACAATTCGATGAGAAATATTGCAATATAGCTTATCAAACCTATGTAAAAGAAACAACAACTAAATCTGAAAAAAAACAAAAACATTTTCTGTAAAACATTGTAAATAATTACCAACTCACCGTTCTCTCCATTGACTCTGATGTGATACTGCTTGCACATGGCCTCACACACCTTTATCAAAGAAAGACATACAAGTATTTAGTACACAAATTTGGCGTTTCTCAAATCTTCTTATTCTTCTGATGCTATTCTAAGATTATCAAGTAAATGATTAGAAACAGAGACATTATGATTTAATGTACATTTTACATAGTTGTGTTTTATTTGCTCCATGTACACTTTCATATCCCTGCTATGTTTTTTTTCTTCAAGTATATGCTTATAATTAAACTTGCTTAAATGAAAGTCATTCAGGTTGATG
The DNA here is from genome assembly GCA_037951105.1 of Echinarachnius parma. NCBI lineage: Eukaryota > Metazoa > Echinodermata > Echinoidea > Clypeasteroida > Echinarachniidae > Echinarachnius > Echinarachnius parma. The sequence goes on from JBAMJV010003089.1 coordinate 29,427, forward strand.
ATTTTTTTTAATTAAAGATCCAGAAATGATAATTCATCTACCAATAGTGTATTCACATCTAGAGTAGATTTCACTATAATAGTTTCATTGACGATAAGCCATTCAGAAATATACCAAGAAAAAGATCGAACCTGAAGAATTTCATCAGGAAAATTCTCAGTAAATCTATAATTCAACCATACAAACAATACAGTAAACAACCTGTCTTAGCAGCCACCAGTCTATAGCAGCCAACCTGCCTATAGTGGCCACCAAAAGTGTTCCCCTGTCTATAGAGGGTCACCTGTCTACAGTGGCTACTTTTATTGTTTCCCTCGGGTGGTCGTTATACACAGGTTTTTACTAATGTTTCAATATAACAGTTAATTACACTCCTTTGGATCAGTGCTCAAGGTATCAAAAACATGGCCATCTAGCCAAATTAGTTTATTTCATGACAGTACAAATTATTTTCACATGTACTGGGCCCTGTTTCATACAACTTTTCAAATTGATGTAAGTGTCTAATTATTGTAACTTCTATGGTAGGCTAACAGCCAATCAGCATGGAGCATTTTAGCAGTTGCCATGGTAGTTACAATAATTGGACACTTACAATTAGAAATATGGTTTATGAAATGGGGCCCAGAATGATTAACATTATTGTAGTTCTAAACAATCTGCCAAAGTTATCTACAAAACACTAAACAAACACAGCAAAAATGCAACAACAAAAAACAACCCCCCAACAATATCCACTTTGTATTTTCTACTTACAGTAAAGTGCATAACACTGCAGACAAAAACTTACGTTCAAGCAGTACAATAATAACTGTCAAAGATTTGTCTCATTCCTTTTCAAAGTTACAAAGAAATAATTAAAAATTTACTTTTCATCAAAGCCTCCACTTGCAATTTTTATATTTTTATATTTTATTACATACCCAAAATATTTTATGACGCTTTATTGTTAAATTGGAGTTAGACGCACACACACACTCACAAAAGTTTTATTAAAGAGCATTTATCAATTATTACAGAAAAGTCATCAGAAAGTGATCAAAGGTAATTAGGGAAAAGTGACTTTAAACAACTAAAAAAAGCAGCTGAAAGTGTCAGAAAAAAATATTAAATCACATCGATGTGACATGGACATTCCAAATTAGTGACCAATATTTAATATTGTTTTGTACTTTGCAATAGAATGGTGACAATAATAATCACAATGCTGATAACATTGTTGTTGTTATAATGATAATAAGGACAGTGATGATGATGATGGTGTTGGTGATAACGACGATGATGGAGATGTTCCGGATGGTTATTGTTGACGACTTTAATGATGAGGATAATTAAATGATAGTGATTATCAAAATGACAGTGCTGACAATTGAATCAAAAGGCAAGACCATGGAAAATGCATTTATTTGGTTTTATATGACTATCACATACAGTGGTGAACATTTGAACAAGACATTATGGAAGAGAAATCTATTCTAAAAATTTGCAAGCTAGCTTAGTTGATAAATTTTACTATTATTTCACAGAATCAGCAACTTAACACTAATGTGCACTGCAAACAAATCTGTTGCTTTAAAAAAGGAGCAGTACAAAGAAAAGAAGTGATGAAGTTGGGGAAAGTTTACCTCTTTCAAATGCTAAAGTTAGAATGGGAGTTGTCCGAATAGATAGTACATAAACCAGAAAAGGGAAATTAGACATAAATCAATACATTTCTTAAAAAGTTTGATCAAAACAGATATATTAAATGCAAATCTTGCCAAATACATTTACATCCTACATAATTTTTAAAACATGGCTGGTTGAATAATACCAGTGTTTGATATGTAAGTCACATAATGGTCAACACATTCTTATGATGTAAGTTTCATTTCCTTAGCTTGTAAAGTTTCATATTACATTTGTAAAACCACATTCCCTTTCCTTTATCAGTTTAACAACATTCCAATGTAAATCTACAATCCCTTCCTGAAATTAACAATGCCTTACAAGCATACTGGTATTTTAGCTGTAAACAAAATTCCTACATTGTAAGTTTCCTTTACCAATACTTGTATTTAATTCAAATTCATTCCATCAAATTAGCAGCATTACATACATACTGGTATTTTGTAAGTAAACAGAGTTCTGATGCTGGAAATAATTTGTCTTTCATAAATCATAACCATTACTTAGTCAATTAAAACAAATACAAATTTGTCCTTAATAGATATCAAAGAAAAATGGCTAGCAGTTGTTAAATAATTAACAAAAGGTAAAATCTATATAACATTTAAATGCAATTTTCTATTCAATTTCAATTTTATCTTCAATTATATTTTTAATTTCAATGTTAATGTCAATTTTACATTGACACTGTTTAAACAGTCAAACAAATATCAAATTAATAAACATTTTCTAAATGTAGAACTTAGGCAATTAATTTGAATTTTGAATTAGCCGGCTTATTCCACAATAAATGGAAGAAAAAAAACAAGCAAAAACAAAGACAATTTACCTCTGTTGTCTGTGAGATGAAGCCATGGTGAATGCAATAAATAAATGAACACATAAATGAGCAATGGAGTAAAGAAGCAGCGAATGAAACATTAAATATAATAATGATGAAATGAGTGCATTGCATAAATGTACATATATATATATGATTGGTGCATTTTCAGGAATAAATATTGTGATTTTAAATATAATTTTACGAGTTATATACTTGATATTGCAGATTATTCAGTAAATAATATATGTTTCAAGTTTAAACAACTAATAAATTACTACTTACACAATGAAACAGACCAACTATGATTCATGGGTTTGGCAACATATATATCATAATTATACGACATACAAAGCAAGCTTGGGATGGAGCTAAATTCTAGCTTTGGAATGTCATAGATGAGCCTAATTAAGCTTTGCAATAAGACTGCATGCTTAGCATACTAATTCAATCTATATGTAAGTATGAGGAGCGAAGCAGTGACAGAAGTGATGGACTGTAGGTTCTTTTGGGGCATCAGGAATTTTTTTTAAAATTCATAATCTCAAATATCTTTGAAGCCTGTAATATAAATATTCTTCTTCAATAATTCGTTTATGGAAATTAGGCAAGTTATGGAAACAGTTAATTTGTTTATCTAATTTAGAATTATTGTCATTCTCTAATAGAACCTTTGCTTTTGAATGGCCAAGAGAGGGAAAACAATGATGCATGAAAAACTGAATGGCCCGGATTCACAAAGGAGGTTTGTAGGAGGTTTGTACAAACCATGGTTTAAACCATGGTCTACATCTATGGAGTGCCATTTGTAAACTGATGAAGAAAGAATGTAAACTCCTTACTTGTTAACAATGTTGATGGTACACATTTACAAAATGCACCAAATAAATGTTTGTCTTCTCACATGGTGAAATTTGCTGATTAGCACGCACTAACAGTCATATCATTAGAAATTAGAAATTGTTTTACTTGTATACGAGCAGCACTCCATAGATGTAGACCATGGTTTGAACCATGGTTTGTACAAACCTCCTTTGTAAATCCGGGCCAATATGTTTAGTATGTCTTACCTCGTTCATCTCAATCAGTTTGTCGTGGTCGGGATATTCAGATCCGTCCGTTGGCATGTGACGGCGGAAAATGGTGAGAGCGATCTCGGTCCACTTGTCAGTTTGGCTCTTGATTTGGAACAAATTATCTTCATGGCCCAACAAGATGTCACCTCCAAACTTCTCAACTTCTTTGTTCAGATTCTAGAAATGGGAGGTATAAAATTACTTCAGTAAACATATAACTATAATATCTAACTAGAAATTGGTAAACTCATATTTAATGGCTATATCTCAGTCAATTCAATTTGAGATTCAATTCAATTCAGATTGGTTCTTAATTTGGAACACTGCTTTCATGATGAAGCAATTCAGATATCTTCAACTTCTTCACCTGTCTGTTGAGTGTATAACACGTGTCTCTAAAAGAAAAGACTCTAAACAAGGCTCGACACTCGCACTGGCCCACTGGCACGGGGCCAGTGAAATTGCACTTGGGGCCAGCAAAATGTATAAAAGTCATATTTTGGTGGCCCGATCAGGCAAGCAGATTTGCAACCCGACATTGACAAACTGAAAAAATCTTATTTTCTTCTATGTCATGCTTCATCTGTAATCATAGGTTTGATATTAGGAAAGAGTGATATTTTGATTAGTAAAAAGCTTACTCAGGAAATACAATTTTGGGGCCAGTAAATTTTCTTTCGGGCCACTAGAATAGGGGAAAAAACTATTTCACTGGCCCGACTGGGCCACTGACTAAAAAGGTGAGTGTGGAGCCCTGCTCTAAATAGTGAAAGCTACAGAAGAGGAATAGTCTTCTGATAACTCTGTGTCTTTCCCTTCTTCGTTCTACAAATGCCAAGAGCCTGGCTAGAAAGTACAAAGAATCATTTTGTAAAGTCCTTGTTTGGTATGACCTGGCTGGAGTTTTTAATCCAAGAAAAAGGAACACAATACAGGGTGGCCCAGAAAGAATGCAACACCTACGATCGTTAATTTCATCAAAATCATCGACCAAATGTCGTTGTTTTTTGTTTGATTGGGTAGAACATTCTTTTTCCAACAAAATGATACTATAAGCATTGATTTTGGGTAAGGCGTTTGGATCCTAGGGCCATTTTTCTGAGGCAATGTCGTTTCCTAAATTTGCTACTTTTTCGGCTCAAGCGATCCTCTGAACACGGAGACATTCTCGCCCCACGGCCTCCCATAGGCAGAAGAACCGCATGACTGCTATCCCTTTGATAAGGAAGACAATGTTGCGTAATCGAGTACCTCGTACGGTATGGCTCACATGTCTTCCTTATCAAAGGGAGAGCAGTCATGCGGTTCTTCTGTCTATGGGAGGCCGTGGAGCGAGAATGCCTCCGTGTTCCGAGGATCGCTGGAGACGAAAAAGTAGCAAATTTAGGAAATGACATTGCCTCAGAAAAATGGCCCTAGGATCCAAATGCCTTGCCCAAAACTAATGCTCATGGTATCTTTTTGTGGGAAAAATAATGTTCTACCCAATCAAACAAAAAATAATGACATTTGATCGATGATGTTGATGAAATTAACGATCGTAGGTGTTGCATTCTTTCTGGGCCACCCTGTATAAGAGGGAGGGGAAATTACAGACATGAACAAGAAATCTCTTTTGAACTCACCTCTTCCCACAATCTTATGTCTTCATACAGTGCTTTAATCATCTCCTTGGTCGGTGCTCGCAGAATGGTGTTAATTTTGTCGCTTTGTCTGCATGAACAACATATGAAATATGATTGTAATAATAAAATAACAGAAATGTATCGGGATCATTTGGAATGCAGCTTATAGTGTGAGGCATAAGTAAAGACTCTACAATGGTAAATATTTCTAAAATCAACAAGTGCTATTTGTTGTATACATATTTTTTACTGACTAACATTCTATCAAATACTGTATATCACCTTAATGTCCTTTAATTGTGAGTGTTTCACTATTTCTTAAAATGGGGGGCAGAAAAATAATTGTTCCGCTGACAATTATTTCTATTAAACCCTTTATACTTACCTAGAGCTGTCTGGCAAGCTAAAATTTAATTTACCCTAAATAAATGAACTGCTTTTTACAACCAAAAACACCAATACTAAACAGCTTCAAACTAAAACAATAGTAACCAATATCCCCCCTTCTTTTAAACTGAACAATTTTGAGCTGGGAGTGATAGCTATGCCGAATCATTTAATAAAATGTATAATCAAATAAAACCAATAATAATTTATCATAACAAATTTACAAATTGATGTATGTTTATGCACAGTTGGTAATACAAACGTGTAAAGGGCATTTGAAAACATCCATTTAAAGATTGCACTCTACCAGCAGTCAAATAAACAACATTATCGGCATAGTATTTGCACCATGAACCAGCCATACATACCCATTTCAACAATTAATACAGAGACAACAAATTTAACATAAATATATTTGAGCATTTGATAAAAAGTTTGTGCTTGCATGTGCAGACAAGACCTACGTGATGCTATATTAAGAACTACATACAATGATACAATAACTTGCAGATATGGATTTTTTCTTAATACTTCAATATTATTTAAAAATTACCAACTACTTAACATTTAAATTTAAAATAAATTGGATATTTTCATTAAATATTGAAACAATATAAGGACAGAGTGACAAGGCAAACCTATTGTGCAACTTTACATACTTTAAAATATTACATGATGCATTTCTGTTAGCATTTATGCAAATCTCATGTGCCGTGTGTGGAATTAGAAAGCATTGATTAAGATAATTATGTTGTGCAGATAAATAAAACAACTAAACAAGATCTGCATTTATTCAATATAGAAGATAAATATAGTTATTATGTAAGTGCAAATTTTACATTAATTAAAACCAATCTGAAGAAATATACATACAAGGACAAGCAAACAAAAAGCTATTATATGACAAAGAAAGATAGAATGCTTCAATAAATAGAGACATTTTTCAGCGAAACATTTAAGATTTATATAAGAAACAAAAATTAAGTTAACAATTACTTACAAGACAAATAGTGTTAGAATTGATTAGCAACTAAATAATACAAAAGCATACATGTGCATATGATATATGTTTGAATTGGAGGTATAACAATCATATTAAACAAGGCTTGTATTATAATCTATACAAGTTTAGATTATACATCTAAAACATTATCTAACATCTTGCAGTGCATTTAATGACACAATACTGTATTTCAAGTCAAATGTCTAACTTTATACAACATTGAATCTTTAATTTGCATATAGCTGTACAGCTGTTTACAATGTGCACAACTACATTTACAAAACCACTAAAACCTTTTAACAGCTTTCCTTCAGAACTGTTGAATGAAATTCATATTTTCAGAAATACAATATGAAGAAAGTTATGATTTGAATGTATAAATCCACATAGTTTTTTTTTATAAAAGTAATGAATATAATTGGATGAAAACAGTAATCTAATTCAAATAGCATAATGATCAAATAATGTAACATTTCTATTAAATAAGTATAGCATTTGATGATTTTTAAGAGTAAAGAGCACAATACGAGTTGTTTAATGACATGGTTTATAAAAAAAGAGAGCTCTAATTTATACATTTCCCCCAAATTGATAGAGAATTTACTGCATTTGCAAATTTACATATACAAATGCAGTTGGAAAAAGATTGTAGGTTGTCTGTTGGTGATGAAACAAAAGTAATTACTTCACAATGAAATGTCAATGAGTGAAAAAGAGTGGCATTATACAATGAGTGAAAATGTGGAAATATGGGGGAGGTGGAATGAGTGGGTATTATAAACAATGAGAACATTTCTGGCTGGAATGGAAAATGTCACATCAATCTTTCCTTGGTGGTTGCAAACATATGCATTACTACCCAATTAATCAAACGTTTATATCATGGTACAAAATATACCAAGCATCTCAAATTAAGTACCTGACCCATTTATCAGCTTGTAGAAGCTTTGTGAAATCTGATTGTGAAAGACTTAAATTGTCATATTAAAAATAAGGAAATAAAACAAAAATTGCAGGAGTAATGTTATCAAAATAATCATGTATAAAAATAAAGGTTTCTAATCTACTAACTGACAAAATGTAGGAGTGGTTAAACGATTAAATGCTAGTTGGTTTATCATTCAATCAAATCTAAAGTATCTAATGACTAATCTATTTTTAAACAGGTGAAATCAAATGTGAACATGAAGGGTGGAATTCACAAAGGAGGTTTGTGTAAACCATGGTTTAAACCATGGTCTACATCTATGGAGTGCCATTTGTAAACTGATGGAGAAAGAATGTAAACTCCTTACTTGTTAACAATGTTGATGCTACACATTTACTAAAGGCACCAAATGAATGTTTGTCTTCTCAGGTGAGGAAATTTGCTGGTTAGCAAGCACTAATAGTCATATCATTAGAAATTAGAAATTGTTTTACTTGTCTACAAGCAGCACATGGTTTACACAAACCTCCTTTGTGAATCCGGGCCAAAATGTGTGTGGGGTGTGGTTAAAATAATAACAAAATGATAATGATTTGCTTCAATAATGGGTGATGACGTGAGGGTATAGTGCACTCGTTATTTGAGGACAGAAGGACAGATGCATAATTTTGATTTTGTTCTCCCTTTTTACAAAAATTTGTCTGAGTTTAATAAGCCAGCTTATTTTATATGGATAATCTCATTTCTTGCTTTTTGCACAAATAAGCTTTATCAAATTATTAACAGAAATGAGGACAAGTCAGTTTAAATTATATGCAGAAATTTATAGTAAAATGTTGAGCTGGGGAGGGGTATCAAATGATAATATAATACAAAAATATACACTGCTTGTGGAGTGAAAGTACAAGTTACATTGCAGCAGTATGGATGCTGCATTAAAAAAAAGAAGAAAGGGCATTAAGTGTCTGCCTTAAACAATTTAATCTGATGAGTTAATTTTGCTTATTTTTAAATTTTTAAATTTTTTGCTTTTGCATGATTTGGTCCATGGGAATTTTCATGGGAAATGTTATAATTTTTTATTTTTTTATCATAATTACTTTATTCCATCATTTTGTTTCTTCATTTTTTTTTTTTTTTGCTTTTGCATGATTGGGTCAACGGGAATATTATCAAGGGAAATTAATGATGAAAATTAGACATAAGGATGTGTAATCTAAAACATAATGCAAAATGAAATAAAACTGTGGGATGGATGGGTGGGTGGGATTAAAATGATTATATATATATATATGCTCTTGAACTGCGAGTATAGTGCACAAATTATAGTGCGTCAAAACGAAGGGTGCATAATTGTGACTTTTGTTGTTGTTGTTGTATCACCTTGATGCGGTCTGTCGACCAGACATTATGTCCGACTCCATAATGCTCACTTCAAGATGGCCGCTATACAGGGGGGTTGGGTTTGTCAGAGAGGGGGATAGAAATTAGCCAATGAACATTCAAATTAATTAATCCGCCATAACAGAACAAAATAGAGATTTGATAACCATGCAAATGAAAATGTAAGTATAAGAAATACATGTAATATACAAATATGTCTCCACATTATAATAAAGAAGTCATGACATTTATAACCCCAAACCAATTATACAAAAGTTATTGTATGAGAATGGTTCATTTTAATATAAAGATGATACACTAACATAAAATATATGTTGTTTTTAATATAGGTTTTCCTGGCCAATTTGGTAAACTTTTCATTCGTATTTATAAGCGGTTCATTTCAAATTCACGAAATTAAGCTGAAGGCTTAAAACTGTTGTTCAAAATCGTATTTCCTTCATTCTATTTAGCTTTTCGGTCAAGTGATTTAACACTTATAGCATTCAATTTTAAAAACACGCCATGAGCATTAAATTTCGCCAACAAATGCACAACTGTAATTTGGAGCATTCAATTTCACACATTGTCATTCAAATTTTCATTCAAATCGTCCAGCAACAAAAACCTATTTGAAATAAGCATTTCTGTATTCTCGTTGAAATGAAACTAGTTATATGAAATGTACTGTCGGTGGTGTAGCGTGGTTGAACTGATTGGTAAGATTGGGGGGCCACACGCATTATTTGGTTGCACACTTTATGTTTATTACGTAAATATTTTCAAACAGATTTTCCACTTACTTTTTAAAAAATGTTTTCAAATTTTCAAACGTTTCAAATCGAATGCAAACAAAATGTTTTTGAATGATTGTTTATGAAATCAAATGCTTAGGAACAAATATGCATTGCACTACAAAATTAAGCTGCGCTGACCGAATCGACAAAATTGAAGGCACACCAAATGAATTTGTTTGGTCAACTTACGATTTTGACCGCAAAATCCTACATTAAAATAAGTATCAAAAGTATTATTATCAAAAGATAAAGGAACTCTGACATAACAAAAATGATTAAGCAATCTTTAGAACTGAAACTCAAACTCAATCCCTATATACTGTTAGTTTTCCAGTAAAATACCCAGATCAAAGGGATAATCAACTAAAATAATTTAAATGTTAGTAAGCCATCAAATCAACGACTATTCCAATAATTTGTATACGGTAAAACAAAAGTATCAAGCATCCATATATATAATTACACTGGATATTTAATTATATCAGGAAAGAAAACTCCGTTGGATTTTATAAAATAATCCATTAGCTATAACAAATGTTCATCATTAGAAGAAAAACAAATTCTAACACAAATAACAAGCCCATCACCAACAAAATAAATCAGTCAATCTAATTGTTAATTTAAATGTTGGAAATACAAAACATCGTTCCCCCATTATCAGGACTTCAAGTTGATTTAACTAAGTCTTTAAAAAACAAACAAAATTAAAATCTTTGTCTAGATTTAGTTATACAAATTACAACAGTAAAACACTCGTCATAACTCTTTCTAAAAACACAATACCGTAACTTCACACACACAACCTTTCATACCCATGATAACTAGATTTGAGATCTAGCACATCCCTTTTGTTTGCAAGTACAGTGTAAGAAATGAACAAAGAATGTTGTCGATAAAACAGTTGTTAATTCATAGTTCTAGGCTTCTAGCAAAAAAAAATGCAGTTGGAATGCATACATTCAAAAAGTACATCTGCAATATAATTTTAAAGAAGTGAGTAAAAGTATTCTACTCACAAATTACATTCAAGAGATTTATGTTATGTTTAGTTCATGAATAAATCTTACATAATTATGCAAACATAATTACTAGAAAATCAAAGATGACATGATGTGAATTCCAAATTGTCCAAACCAAAATAATTCAATTACATTTGTACAATACTAGTGATGTATACATAGAAGGAGTGGATAATAGAAGGGATCATTCTGCCATTCTTACTAGGGGTTATAAATAATGAGAGGAGAAAGAGGGGGGGGGGGGGGGGGGGGGATGGGAAGAAATTCATGTTTTTAAAAAGAAAACTATAAGTAATGGGAGATGGTAGGATGGGCTGGGGTGACAGGAAAGCTAACATACACCACAGAGCCAAATAAAAGGTCTATCTTATTCCTGATGGCAGTTACTCCTTAACACCCTGTCTGCAAAATTATTCTCTCACAAAAAAATGGTTGGATATGGGGTTGGGGTGTTTGTGTGTTTGGGGAGGGGGAAGGTAATAGATTAAGAACTGGCAAGAGGAGCCAGGAAAATGAGCATATGATGAAAGAGATAACTTACACCACAGAGCCAAAGAAGAGGTCCATCCATTTCCTGATGCCGCACCTGATGAGGGACAGTCTCTCCTTAGCAACCCCGTCCTCCCTCACCAGATCCTTGCTGAACGCTATCATCAGGTTACGATGTCGCTCCACCAAGACCTGCAAAATACAAACAAAAAATGGGTTGATGTTGCTGCATTCAAGATCCTATGACATGGAAATCACTTTTAAATGAATTTTTAGCCTATCAGGGATAGTTTTCCACAAAACTTGCTTAAAGTTCTACAAGCTGTACATTATCCCGGTGAGTACCATTGTTCCAAGTTTTGAATTTTAATTCAATTTTGACTCTAAGTGCATCATCACTTGCACTTATTTGGGTTCTATGCATATACCGTGAACAGATATTTTATTGATATAAATTATTTTTCAAACTCACTTGAAGTTCTGAGAGCTGTACAGTATCCCGGTCGCTGAGTACGATGGTGAAGTGGTTAACTAGTTTAGACCACGCCTTCTCACAGATGTGCAGTCTACGTGCTGTGGATAAGGAGTTGGCTTCAGTCACCTGAGCAGGAGAAAACAATGAAAAGGATAATACACTTTATTTATATCATCTCGAAGTGCTTAAAATTACATAATAGCTGGAGAGCAGTAAAGTTGATCTCATAGGTAAAATCAACTAAATCTACAGTAAGTATCAGATGAAAAACTTGCTATAATATTTATTCAATTTAAAGAGAAGCAAAACCAAAACTAGATACAAAATGTTCAATGACAGTCTAGAATGCCTTGTTTTGTACCTTTAGTGCCAGTGAGTAAGCAGCGTTGCTCCAAAGATCCCATTCTACCGTCAGATGAAAGACCCATTTCTCCAAACATCATCTCTGTAGCTCATACAGTTAATCATACTCCCAAGACTTGCTAATATATTCAACCATTTAGTAGATTTAGAAGAAAATATCCTCCTAAATAATTGTAGAATTATAAAAAATATGATTTTTTTTTTTATAACCTTGAGAGCAAGGGAGTAAGCAGCGTTGCTCCAAAGATCCCGCTCTGTCACTAGATGAAAGACCTGTTTCTTCAGACGTCGTCTCTGTAGCTCATTCAGTTAATGATACTCTCTAAGACTAGCTAACATAATCAACCAAATAATACAGTACTAAGAAAACAAATATAATATTGCAAAACTTTTAATTATTAAACAGGATTTTCGTTCTCACCTTGAGAGCAAGGGAGTAAGCAGCGTTGCTCCAAAGATCCCGCTCTGTCACTAGATGAAAGACCTGTTTCTCCAGACGTCGTCTCTGCAGCTCATACAACTCGTGGTACTCCCCAAGCAAACTGAAGTAAAAACACATTTCAGAAAACGTTGTTTAGATCCATCATAGTTTTGTAATCAATTGCAATTATTTTGATATTCAAATAAAGTGAACATAGTGTTGTAAAATATTACCTTGAGTATAGTTCGATGCAAATAAAAACAATAAACAGACTTGTGACAGTTTAGCTCAACTAATTAGTACTTCATAAAAGAGTACAGCTATAATTATATAATTACCCAAACCTTCCAGATCTGGCTCAAATCAGATCAAGTACACAAAACTGATACAAAAGCTTTGCTTTAATACCCCCAAAACTCCCACTGATAGGTAGGTAACACGTTTTAAAAGTCTAATTTACCCTGCACTCTTCTCTGACTCGGCAAGCGCAGCAGCAAGCTGTAGAAAAATAGTAAAACAAACAATTGGTCAGTCACTAACTTTAACTTATGGGTAAGAAACAAATAATTTAACTAGCAAGAGTGAAAAAATACAGTAGTACTTTACATTAAATAAATGATGTCAGGTAATAAAATGTAATTTAATGCAATTTACTATCATATCAATCTTCAAAACTTGTATCTACCTTGTGAGAAATTTGTCATACATATTCTTATTTACGCTAACAGAGAACATTTCATTGGACGTCATAATAAATGCAATCATCAAAATTAATGAATGTTAAAATCACTCAAGTGAAAGTGCATTAATTGATCCAAGGTTAACAAAATGACACAAGAACTTGACCAGGTGTATATAGTGTGCCATATACTACACTACTATATTATATTGTGTAAATTTTGTTGTTGCTGGAAATGGAAAATAGAAGATAAAACTACCTGCTCTTGTGCCGACTGGGCCTGTCCTGTCACAAATCTGTCATGCTCCCTCACATCCGATAGTTCACTGGTTGCATGGAAAATAATGGATGAATGAGATGATTATTGTGATATAAACTGGTGTCCAGATAACCTTATTTGCATAATGTATCCAATTCTTCATTGATTTGGAAATCAAGAGCTTAATTTAATCGAGGCATGAACTCGTATATCAAATGCATTTGACTTTCCTGATACACATGGTTCCATTATCATGAAAGCTCCAAACCAAGTTTAAACATAGTTTTAAACTTGCTGACTATGCTTGTTTTTGTAGTATACTCTTTGATGGATACAAGACATAAAGCTTTAAAAGTATGTCTCGATCTGTTCAAAGTAATTTTTATATATTGTAGTACTAAACATTTATTTACTATGGATATGTCAGATCTATCGCAGAAGTAAAGAAGGTACTTTCACAAATTTTAATTTGAAGTAGAAGTGACGAAGAAGGGACATTTAATTACTTGAATGTATACAATTTGAATAGCGAGGAATATGATGTGTAAAGGAAATGGTATGCAAATAAACCATGCATATATTTTTCCAAAATATATTCGGCCATTATGATAGAAGTTACAATATTGGACACTTGCAACTATTTGGAGAGTTTCACGAAACAGCCTATCTGGAATGCTCCCCAGGGATGTGAAATATGCACTTTGTGTGCTAGATTGATTGCAGTATGTTTCTGGTGACCGGAGTAATACAAGTGATATGCTGTGAGCATCTAAAGACAGAATGTGCGCTATACAGGGTGGCCAAAAAAAAAACGGAATGGGGCACTTCCCAAAATAAAGTAACAAAATGATTATGTCCATCGGTAGGGTATCTTTTCCAATGAAAATCAATACTTAGAACAGTCATTTTGGTCGAGTAGTTTTTGTTTTAGGGCGCTCTGAGTGACACCATGTCAGGTTCCCATTCTTGTCGATTTTTACCAAATCAGTGCCTGATAAATCGCACTTACTGCCCGTCATATCATCAAACAACCATGCCCATTCTCTCGGCACACAGCTGAATGCACACTAACAATATAGCGCGCGTATTGCTCATTGTTCAATGCTATGACGGGCAGTAAGTGCGATTTATCAGGCACCGACTTGGTAAAAATTGACAAAAATGGGAGCCTGACATGGTGTCACTGATCAGAGCGCCCTAAAACAAAAACTACACGACCAAAATTACTGTTCTTGGTATCGTTTTTCATTCGATGGACATAATTATTTTGTTACTTTATTTTGGGAAGTGCCCCGTTCCGTTTTTTTTGGGGCCACCCTGTATAAGCAGCCACCATTATCTTATTTATTTTGATTAACTTACTTTGTGAGATCTGAGATGGTTGATTTGAATCTGAAGAGTTCCTCTGTCAGCCTCCTATCCAGAGCACGCTGGGCCATCACCTCCTGGTGAAGACTGCAATCAAACAAAGTAATACACAAATGAAAATGGGAAATAATCAAAGAAGGCAATAACAAAACACTTATGAAGGCTATAATGAAACACACACAAATAATACAAAACAAACAAACAGATAACTTAACAGAACAATAATTTCAATTGAAAACCAAGCTTAAAGCCATCACCTCCTTGTGAAGTGTGGGGAAATAATTGAAAAGGATACAAACAAAGTTGTGTAGCAGGCACTATAAATCTGACCCTCGTTCTGTCTTTTGCATTTTGTTTTTACTGCCCACATCTTGATTATTGATTGTTGAATTTTTAAAAATATGGTGTCAGGATACATTTTAGCTGATCGATTACAATTAATTTAAAGAAATTTAGTGAAAGGTACAGAGCAGTGCATGGTGCAGTTTCCTCACCTCTTGATTTGTCTGGGCACCTTGTCCAGGAGTTTGTTGTACAGCTCTCTCACAGCCGCAAGAAGCTCTCCCCTCTCTATGCACTCTACGCTAACCTGTTCAGATAAAGCACAAATCTCAAATTTAGCATGTCAATTTATGAAAATATAGTATAACGGTAATATTTTGAAGGGGGGAAAAAGGGTTCCTCCCTTTCCTACGCACTTTACACTTACCTGTTAAAATATAAGAAAATATATATCTTAGCATGAACCTTCATCTGTAGTAATATAGTTACTTCCCATACTATACTACTACAGATGAAGGTTCATGCTAAGATATATATTTTCTTTTATTTGAACAGGTAAGTGTAAAGTGCATAGGAGAGGGAGGAACCCTTTTCCCCCCCTTCAAAATATTCCCGTTATATATAGAATCTGCTGCTCAAAAAGGGCATATAAGTACAAACAATTAAACAAGAGCACAAAGAGAAATCCTATTTTAGTTAATGTTTTAATTGAACAGTAATTCTTAGCAGAAAATTCATTACAGCCAGAGATTTCGGGTTATTTTGCTTCAAAACTATACTTCTTGCAATACACAGGTTTGACTGTTCACTCCTTTAAATACATGTGACATCTTAGTTTACCTGTCTGATGAGCTCATGGAAGACAATGTTGTAGATGTTCTGTTCCTTCTTGACCAGCTCAAGCAGGTTGTGCATCTGCGGTGAGAAGAAATAGTAAAACAAATTCAAAATAAACAAGAGAATTGTGAAAAGAAACATTAAATTATCCGTAACACATTCATATGAAATGGTGTGAAATGATGAGTTACATAATAATAATAATAATATCTATTTTTATATAGCGCTTTATCACCAAAGTCCCAAAGCGCTCATAGCATTATTGGCTTTAGCCGAGCTACCATGATGGGGCGCTCGAGCATTTCAAGGAATAAATTCTTGCCAAGTACCCATTTACTACACCTGGGTTGGGAGCATCAAATGTGGATAAAGTGTCTTGCTGAAGGACACACGTGCCGAGGCTGCTTTACTATAAATTCCCTTTGCTGAGAATTGTTTTAATAAATCAATCTTTACCCTTTAATGATCTTTAGTTCTAAGGTTAAAACAGTAAGCTAGAAACAAAATATTTGCTTCTTACTATTTACCAGTATACTAGCATATGTTTCTAAATAAGGAACCGTCTCACATGATATTGGGTTTAAAAAATAAAGTCAGTTTGCTGAAAATTTGTTCCATACACATATATCAAAGTAAAGTTTTAAAATGTGCAAAACATCACACTTTCATGAGACGAAGGATGTTTTCCAGTTAGACCCAGTAGCGTACCGAATGTGGTAAGAAGTTGGCCCTGTGTTAATGATTCTTGCCCATTTGCACATAACAGGGATGGCAGTGACCTGCAAGTCGAGAGCCTGAAAATGGAGTCAATTGATACCTCGTTTGTGTGCAAAATGATACAAATAAGCCTGGGAATATGTAGGTGCCCAGGGCCTGAAATTCAGGCTTTTGCCTGAAAACTGGCATCCCCGACATAAGATGCATATACACAGCAACAATTCTCGTTTTGGTCCAGACCCATGCATGCCCCTATTGAAAATATGTGCCCCCCCCCCCCTCATTGTTAGACCTCTTACCTGCGTAGGACCTTTGACCTCTACCCCTTCATCGTTTACCCCGGCCTTGGAAAGCATGGTCTGAAGAGCTTCTCTCAGCTGGAGAACTTCATACCTACTTGCTGGCTTACTGAAATAAAATTAAAATTAAAATTCAATATTTTATTGGTCCAACTCCATGAAAAATTATCAAGAGATAGCAAAATCAATACAAGAATTGGGTATAAGCTGTTATTTAATTTATGCCAACAAATATACACATACATGTAGTTTAAAATCAACACATGGATTGATCTACAAACATCTCTTCTAAACAAAAACAACAACAAATAGAAGAAAAGGAAGAAGAAAACAAATTACCACATATATTTCACATTCAAGACTGCAGAGATTGCGACTCCCCGAAAACATTTCATAGTTTTTAGAGTATTTCAGAACTATTATACACAAAATTGTGACTTCTCACAATAAACATGTTTATTCTTTTTATTATTGTCAAATAAAACTGTAATTATATCAGCTACTTACAGTGATGGGAATGCCACTGGAACCTCATCCTCATTGTTGAGTTTTGTGGAGAATTTTCTATAAAAAGGAATCAAGCAACAGTAATAATACAAATTAGAAATGAGAATTGCTGAAATCAGCAGCAGCAAAAATGTAAATTTCTGAAATTGTACATTAAAATTGACAATAGTAAATGTGTAAATTATTTGTATAAAATGTGCAAGGTATAGTTTATATATATAGTCATCCCGGTCTATACAATGGAAAAGTTTGACTGGTGGTCAAGTTGTCAAAGCCAAAAAACATTGAAGAGTATTGTAAAACCATCCACTACCAAAGGATTCTGAATCACATTGAAGCATATGCAAGCTAAAAATAGATATAATATAGATCCTAACTGGTGATGCAATCACTCTAAAAAATAAATTATCAAATGCGATATGTCACTTTTGAATATCAATTACCCCCAAATAACTTGAAGACTTCTGCTGAATGAATTATCAAAGTACTTACTCATCATGGTACTCTAGATGCTGCACACCCTTGGCTGTCACTACGTGGTACTCTGATGGGACGAGACTGTCTGGCACTGTCATGGGCTGGATGAGAAATTATGAAAAAAATACTTATAATCAATCAAAGTATTAATAGCTTTTTGTTCACAAATTAACTCAAAATATGAAAGAAATGCTTATAATCAATCAAAGGTAACTCAAAATATCAGAAAACTCAAGATGCTGCAGACTCTTGGCTTAGACAATACATGGTATTCTGATGGGACAAGACTGTCTGGCTGGCACTGTCATATGCTGAAATGAGAAATTATGAAATAAATAGTTACAACGATTCAAATAAGTAGCTTCCTCTAAACAAAGACAAGATGGTTTAAACAAAATGGTTTATCAGATAACTCAAGATAACTTACAACTCAGTAATCACGTAAGGTTGCCGCATTTATTTTACCTTGTTTTTCTGATTGGCTCTTTCTTTCTCGGCTGCCCGTAATGCACTAGGGTCTGTTGACAGGGCTTTGGGGTCCTTGGAGCCAGACGCTGCTACGTCGTACAGAAATGAGATGTCTCTGAAAGGTCAAAGTTCATGAAAGGTAAAGGGTCAAAGCTCAAAGCTTATGAAAGAAGGACATTTTACATGTTATTATTATTTCACAGCATGATATTAGTCACAATACTGTTGCAAGACTGCTTAATGATCTAATCCCCATCCATTTCTAGTTCATTCATATCTCAATGTTTTTAAACCAGTTAAAAGGACTAGATGTCATGTAGACTGATTGAAAAGTAAGGTGCATATGTTTTGCAAAATGGTTTTACACCTGAACTTGAATAAAAACATTTCAAGATGCAAGCAAGATTTCTTCAATTGGCCTTCATGAGTTTGGTTAATGGATATAGTGAAATATGTTTACAGGTGAAAAAGTTTGTATAGTACCATTACAAAAATTAAAAATTGCTCTATTTTGAAATTAATTGTGTACAGATTATCTCAACATGATAATTTAATACATTTTCTACGATGAGGGATCTAGTAACATTGTCCAAATCAACAGAAATTACTTAGAACTCTAGTGGTTCTCTCATACCTTGTTGTATTTGTATTACCAATAGAAGCATGGAAGAGGTTTCAGCGTTTCAAATGTTCCTTTCGTTAAAAAGATATTTACGATTGAAGTGTTCAGATTTGTAATTATCTACTGGAAAGTTATAACTGTGTGAGTGCAATGAGTAAGTGAATATCACTTTGCATTTTTGCTTATTACTCGGCCATATAACATCCATTCAACGTGAAATTTCACACATTGCTTATATCAACAATTTGTCATTTTTTATGTTGACAAAGTTACTAGATCCCTTTAAGAAGGTAAATGAGTAATTGTCTCTTACCTTCCAGCTCCAGAGAGCGACACAGGCTGGTCAGTCAGATGCTGAAACTTTCTTCTTCTACTTGGGAAATTCCAGACATTGGCTGGAGGGCCACTCTTGATTGTCTGAATAGCAAGCAAGATTGATCAAATGTTAATTAGTGCTGTTGACGAGTCACGGGTACCCGGGTCCCGCCGAAAAATGTCGAGTCCCGGGCGCAAAAAATCAATACTCGATATCCCGAAAAAAAAGCAAAAGTCCCCTCATTGAACGCAAGAGTTATCAAGTTCATTCAAGTGCTGCATTTTTGTCACTTGAATGAACATGTTTTCCCGAAAATTTAGCGTGAGTCCCGGGAGGTAAATACTCCCGAAATCGACACCTCTAATGTTAATGAATAACGGTTATTTAAATGGCGCTATTCCTGTGAAGACCATAGCGCTTTACACAATTACAATTACCCCGGTCAACAGATACCACTGTAATCATTCCTGCACACAAAGTGCACAATTTCAACTCCCTAGGGAGTATTCCAGCCAGTCGCAGTGCTAAGGAACCACCTTCCCATCATTCCGGGTCCCCAATTTTTTAATGTTTTCTTCACTTCTACTCTGAATTTCATAATCTAGTATTTGAAGAAAAAAAAAATGGTCTGCTAGGAGAGTACACTTTTAATCA
The DNA here is from genome assembly GCA_037951105.1 of Echinarachnius parma. NCBI lineage: Eukaryota > Metazoa > Echinodermata > Echinoidea > Clypeasteroida > Echinarachniidae > Echinarachnius > Echinarachnius parma. The sequence goes on from JBAMJV010003089.1 coordinate 49,366, forward strand.
TTCAACAATAATTGATTTATTTTTGGTCATGAAAGGACAATTTCTCTATTACAATTGAAACTTGAGAAATAACTCATTAAAATATAAAGGGCAACATAATTTAACATCTAGCCTTACCATTTCTTCAGTAAAAGGACATTATATTGTACTTTTTTTTTTTAATGTCCAGTTTACTTTGTGAATACATGTATAATACTAAGAATTACTCTTTTAGAATTACAATATCTTGAAGCGAACCAGAACTTTTGGATTTGGTAAAACAGGTATTCTCCACAGACCACAGTCCGAGTTTTCTTAAGACTCGTCACTAATTGGGTAATAAAAAGAAAAGTTTACCTTATGATCTGAAGGAAAGGCCGTTCTCCCCTTCCCTGGAGATCTCATCTTGTCTTTGTTCATTGGCTTTGGGAGCTGTGTGAGGGCATTGAGGATTTCTTGGGGAATGAAGTCGCTCTGCAAGGATGTAGGCAATGGCTTGGTGCGGTCCACATATTGGTCACTGGATCTTAGCTCAGGAAGAGGGCTTCCACCTGATGAGAAAAACAAAAACAAATAAATCAATATTATTATCAACTTGATACTTGTAAATGATAAAGGACTCAATTATATTTTGGCTTTGCATGGGAGCTGCATCAGGACATCTGAAGAAGAAAAAAAAAGTTACTCTAAATACAAAGGATTTAGTCAATTCATTGGCTTGGACAATTGCCACCAAGAATATGGTAAATAATGAACTTTGCCGACCAATGTTCGCTAAACAGCGAACTTTGGCATTCACAATACGCTTGATATTGAACTTTGCCAACCAAGGTTCCCTAAAAAGCGAACCTTGCCAGCCAAGGTTTGCTAAAAAGTGAACTTTGGCATTCACAATACGCTTGATATTAAACTTAATTGCCAGCCAAAGTTCGCTGAAAAGCAATAATACACTAAATAATGGACTTTGCAAGCCAATATGCTTGTTATTGAACTTTGTCAGCCAAGGTTCGCTAAAGTAAAAGGGAACTTTGGCATTCACAATACGCTTGATATTGAACTTTCCCATGGAACCTTGCTAGCAAGAATTACGCTAAAAAAAAAAACTTTGTTCACTAAAAAGCAAACCTTGCCAGCAAAAATATGCTGAATAACAAACTTTGTCAGCCAAGGTTCTCTAAAAAGCAAACTTGGCATTCACATTACACTTGATATTGGACGTTGCCAGCCAAGGTTCGCTAAAAAGCGAAATTTGGCATTCACAATACGCTTGATATTAAGGTTCGGTAAACAGCGACCCTGCCAGCAATAATACGCAAAAAACAAACTTTGCCAGCCAAAGTTCGCTAAAAAGCGAACTGTAAATGCCAAAGTTCGCTTTTTTGGAAATCTTGGCTGGCAAAGTTTATTATCAAGCATTTTTAGCTTATCCGGCCCGAAGGTTACCATGGCAATGCCATATCTAACATTCACAAAAATGTGTCTTGCTCACCCTTACCTCAAGAACATTAAATGTACCAAATTTCATCAATATAGCTCAAAAACGGTAGAAGTAGTTTGCTCCAAAAAACCTTTTGCAACGGACCAATCGCCCGGCCGTACTTTGAACTTTGTTTCGATCATAAAAAAATCACAGGATTACACGCTACGTGTAATAATCTATTCGCGGATACACTATTGCGGTACAGTACCTTCCAGAATATTTTGCCATAAATATAAAGCACTCTGCGGCCTCTGTCTGTTTTCCCTTTACATCTAGATACATCGATACCATGTGAGTATATTTCAGATTTTGAATAGTTTACAGTACTAGTAATAATACATACATGTACAAAATATAAGAATAGCTACTGTATTATCACCGTTAAACAGTGTTAAATATGGCATGCATACCACGTACTCAATGCCTATAATTGTGAATTGAATAACAAGGCGCTATATGAGCAGGTTGATGCGCTCGTGCGTTAAACACACATGTCCATTGCAATCTTTCTCGTTGTATTTACTCACTCATTTTGCCTGGCATATGATACCTACTTTGATGTCATGTTAACATGTCTGATATATGTGCAGATTAATTTCACATCAGCATATAGAATCTAATATCAACCTACTCAATTGAAATGATATATATGTAATATTGTGCATCAATTGATATATTCGCACGCATGTATTAGAAAGACTCATGGTGACGTGGCAGAGTCGCCATTATTCTCTTTCACACATCGTCTCATGACAAAGTTTGTTAGTACAAAGCTCATATTATGATGACTTGAATAAAATGATGAATTACGCCATTAAAGCCATCATGAGTCATGTTTTTCCCCCTTAACATACCACAAATACATGCATGAAAAGATATATGCAAACAAGGAAACAAATATGCTAGTAATTCTTTGGTTGCACTTTATTTTAGTACTAGATTTTCTTCCATTTAAATGTTACTTTACACCTTTCATAAAAATAAACATGTCTTACCCTTTATATTTCTTTCTTAACGTATCTGTATGATAATTCTATTTTAGCTATATAATATATTATACTCAGAAATGTTGTAGTATAGAAATTAAAACATGAATTATTTTTTATTTGTGCATTAACTCATTGCCTACGGGAACCTGGTGGGTCCTGTATTAAATGGTACCACCACCCAAAAATTATATTCTTATAAATAAAAGCTAACTTCTTTAGTAGTCCATTCCACCAACAAGTTCAGAAAAATATGTTTCCAGAAAAATATTATATAATTGGAAAACGCGTCACTATTCTAAAGCATACATTCATGGGTCTGCATATATATATCAAAGACTACCTTTGTCCAGGGCGAACGAATCATCCGGGATTCTTTTGTTTCTAAACGTATGTCTAAATAGAATTGGCGCACTCTCAGATGTTGGGCGCATACGGAACCATCAGATAATGATGGTTCCGTAAGTGAGGGTAATTAATTGTATTATTTATGAATTACCCAACCCTTTGCAAAGTGTTGAGCGTATATTTAATTACACAACGGTACCAAATATATAGTTATTTTTTTGTTCTTTGCCTGGTGGTCTCCTTTAGGTCTATAGGGATATCAGAATCTAGTAGACAACATGTTCACAAAATAAAATTAAATATACAATAAAAATTTCGAAAAATTAACAAATCAAAATAGTTTGACTTCATAAATTGTCTTTGTGTCAATTACAAAATTATATTTTGAGTACACAGTAATCAAATGCAGCAGAACAAAATCATGAATGATAAGAATATTCATAATTAATATAATATTTGTTATCATCAGAGATTATATTTGTATGTCTAAGCCTAATGTGATTTTTCTTTTTCTATTTGAACAGGGCGGACAAAGGTAAGTCGATTATATATTTTTGTTCAATATGATGTTGAAATATCCCTGCTTCGAATGCAAATTGAATATCGAGGATATATTTGAACATTTACATGAATGACTAACCCTTCATCTGAGTTAATAGGTCATGCAAATTAGAACGATTCCTGAGAGTGCATACCTGGAATTTTGTAGCATTTAGAACCACGATGCAATAGACCTCGGGATAGAGTTCTGTGTGTATTGTTATATGAGTCAGTATTAGACAACATATATTTTATAATGATATTCTCCAATTTATAATGATCAACAAATTTGTTATAAACTAGTTTTGACTTCCTTATAATTTTGATTGGTAAAAATCGATATGAAACTGATCATGAAATGTTGTGGAAAGTTACGAAAAAGTGTGAGACATATGGCAGGTAGACTTTCAAAAGACACTTAATCCTGAATTTTCCTTGATGTTGTATACCCTCCGTATGTATGCTTTTTTGTTTCTTACTTCACAGATGTTATTGATGTATAAATTAATTATTTGTATTTGTAAGCACTGTGATACATTGCGAACAGCTCTATTCAAGTATAAGAAACCTGTTTTATATCATAGTTATTATTAGTAGTAGTACTTAGTGGTGGTGGTGGTGGTGGTGTAGTAGTAGTAGTAGTAGTAGTAGTAGTAGTAGTAGATGTAGTAGTAGTAGTAGTAGTAGTAGTAGTAGTAGTAGTAGTAGTAGTAGTAGTAGTAGTAGTAGTAGTAGTAGTAGTAGTAGTAGTAGTAGTAGTAGTAGTAGTAGTAGTAGTAGTAGTAGTAGTAGTAGTAGTAGTAGTAGTAGTAGTAGTAGTAGTAGTAGTAGTAGTAGTAGTAGTAGTAGTAGTAGTAGTAGTAGTAGTAGTAGTAGTAGTAGTAGTACATGTCGTGGTAGTAGTAGTAGTACATGCAGTAGTAGTAGTAGTAGTAGTAGTAGTAGTAGTAGTAGTAGTAGTAGTAGTAGTAGTAGTAGTAGTAGTAGTAGTAGTAGTAGTAGTAGTAGTAGTAGTAGTAGTAGTAGTAGTAGTAGTAGTAGTAGTAGTAGTAGTAGTAGTAGTAGTAGTAGTAGTAGTAGTAGTAGTAGTAAGATCATTAGCATCATTAGTATAATTATTATCATTATTATTATTACTAGTATCATGATTATTACAATCATAATATCATAATATGCACCTTTCCCGTCAGAGAACATAACTCCGATGATTGAACAGGAAGATTGCAAGGTAACAGTTGAACTGAATAAAGGGACGATTATCACAGGCAACGTAAGTGTGACGGGTGCCAATGCCGAATACTATGGGTAAGCATAAATAGGCAATAATTGATCCAGCAAGCACGAATAATACAACCTGCGTCTGAATACGGCGCATGCATACAAATTCAAGTGTTTGGGAACTCCAACCATAGACTTCTTATATGGTCCAGCCAATAAATCACAACTATGGGTGTAACATATTGATACCCGATTTGTTCTGTAAAGAAGTACTTATTAGCAGGAGCTTGCATTACGACTAAATCAGAAGAAGGACTACCGATTACGTTTGCTCACTGCTTGCGCATGAACAGTTCTGTCTGCCTTTGGCAAGCCAAAATGTAAAATATGATGGGATTATTCTCTTATACAAAAGAAAATACATTTTAAGAGCTATAGTCTGATAGCTCAGAAATAAAATGAACACAAAAAGTAACTACCCCCCCTAAACAGCTCATAATTTCATAACCAAGAATCGGTTCAAGATTTTGTTTCGCAAAAATATTTCTGTGATAGTTAGGAAAACAATATATGTGACCTTACACCACAAAACGACCGTTATGTCGCTGTGGTAGTTTCTCTTTTATTAGCTGAAATAGTCAAATTTTCCTCAAAATATGACATTTAGGATTTTGGTATTTCCTGAATACGCATATTTCTTAATCTAGCTTCTATAACATTTTGAGCATCCGAAATCATGTTTAAATATCATTTTGTCATCCAATAAATGTGATCTTATTACAGCGCTTTAATGGAAACTGATATTTTAAATGGCCCATTTCTCCCTTATTTTAAAAATGCTTCAGAAATATTCCAAATCTTTGGTATCGATTTTGAGAGGGTTTGCCTAGTCCAAATATGACAAATTATATACCATTTTAAAGGTAATGACTTCTATTCTAATGTTTTATGAAAAGCAGCAAAATCAGTTTTCCCGACTTATTGGTCATTTTGTGGTGTAAGGTCACATATGTAAAAAATGAGAGGTAACCATTTGTCCACGGTTGAGTAAGCACACATTTAAGAGAAAATAGTCATATTTCAAAATTCGCAAAATTTATATTATTATTGCAGCTTATTGAGCGTTGAGAAATTTTTAATTGCACTGTTTTACAATTTGTGCAATTTTGCAATCCTTGCATGGAGTGCGTAATGTTTATTAATGCGCTTGTTCATGAATGGAAAATCTGCGCAATGCGCGCATTTATTTTTAACGCGCGTTTGCGCTTGCATAAAACAACATAAAAAGTACCCTTCCACGTTTATGAAATCAAACTCGTGCAATGGTACATTTCCACGAATGTCATGTGACCTGAATTCAATCAATCATATTGCGAGAACATTCTAAGGTGTCATATAAATTGTAAAAATGTACAATAATACAAATACTTGTATACTTGCCATTCATGTTTCTATATTACTTGAATATTTCAGCAGTGCAGGTGACACAAGTAAAGGTGAGTATTATCTATGTAAATCTATCATAATTATATTTTTAAATGTCATCATAATAATTTATTTACAATAAATCGGTATAATTGTGACAGATTCGAACCAAAATTAGAATACCAATTACCTTTATTAAAGGGGTAGTTTAGTTTTAGTTTTGGCTGCACATCACAATTTTTTTGTGAGGTAATGAAAAACTGAGTGTCGAATTTGAGAGAACATGCAATTTCAATGGCAGAATAAACTTTATTTGGTCAAAATCGACCCAGAAATGGCTGAAATATCAATAAATATATCTGATCTTATAATTATTTGGGGCCCAAATAATTAGATGATTTTTTCAAAAAATTAAAAAAATGCTTGCACTTTTTCAAACATTTTCAAAAGCTTTTTAAAAATAGTTGTTGATGATCTCTCTATTTAATCATTATTTCAATAAAACATCACATACATTATTTTGTATGAAAAATGGTTGAAACCAATGCCTTTTAAGAAAGCGCCCTCTTGAGTTTTAATGGCTCATTTTGAATGATAACAGGCTTTTTACTTAGTCGTTTGTAATTTTGTATACATTTCGAGCATGGTGGAGTTATAACCATTAGTTTATAGTGTTACTGTCCAGGTTTGGTTACTAAAGTTCAGCCTTACCAAAACTAAACTACCCTTTTAAAGTCTTATTTAAAATCATTAGGTATACAAAGTATAATTATGATTACAATTTTTGTATAAATATATTTTTGTTATCGTTATTATTATTATCATTACTTTTCTTATTCTTCTTATTCTTATAAATATATTTATTAATATGATTATGATTATTATATATGTTTTTCCATACATTTTAACACTTTCGTCATTCAATTTCATTAATTCGTCATTCAAATTCGTCCCGAGGAACCAGAGTGGAAATCCCAACTTCAATTTCGTCTTTCGTCGATCAATTTCACACAAAGATCACACAATTTAGTCATTAGTCACACATTTTCGTCAATTGCAAATCAAATTCGTCGGTCCTGGCACAGTTGCTGAACACATAAAAGCGAAAGCAATTTCGTCAATTGGCAACCAATTTCGTCAAAACTCTATTCAAATTCGTCCTATGTATTTACACTGTAATGTTCTGTTAGAACTATATTGTCTTGATGTAACTGCTAAAATTACATTAATCAGTTAGGGGGCAACATACACATGTACACTCAAAAACAAACTCACATGCACAAAACATACGCACACACTTACAAACACACATACATTTGCACACATGTGCATACTGTGTGCACACCAACAGGCACAAAAGCATGTTTACAGCAAATTGCATTAAATTCTTTTTCAAGACATACATACGGTAGAAATAATATTATGTACACACACACGAACACTCACATACATACATACACACACACATCAGTGCATAGTGTAGTTGAGTCCACAAGTTCCGAGTCAGAGTCCCCAACAAAATAGCATGTTCCCATAGGGACTCGGCTCCGAGTCCGAGTCACGAGACCATCAAAAAGCGAGTCCGATTCCGGACTCGACTACAGCACTGACACACATACATACCCATTTAACCATCTATACCATCGTCATGACACAGACAGGCATATAAGGCTATACCATGCGACAAATTTGAATAGAGTTTTAATGAAATTGGTTGCCAATTGACGAAATTGCTTTTGCCTTTTATGTGTTCAGCAACTGTGACCGACAAATTTGATTTGCAATTGACGAAAATGTGTGACTAATGACTAAATTGTGTAATCTTTGTGTGAAATTGATTGACGAAAGACGAAATTGAAGTTGGGATTTCCGCTCTGGTGGTTCCTCGGGACGAATTTGAATGACGAATTAATGAAATTGAATGACGAAAGTGTTAAAATGAATGGGAAAACTTATATTATTATTATCATTATTATCATTATCATCATTATTATTATTATTATTATTATTATTATTACTATTTATATTATCATTATTATTATTATCATAATTATTTTCATTATTATCATTATCATTATTAGGCCAAAAAAATAAATTGTTGGATTGGAGTAACGGGTAACCAAACATTAGGGTAGGTACCGTATTTGCTGGTGTATTAACCGCACCTTTATTCCCCCCCCCCCAAAAAAAAAAAAGGGGTGCGGTTAATACACGACCGTATTAACCGCACTTTAAAAAAAAATTCGCACAAATACACAAAAACACACAAATAACATATATCGCAAAATTAAAAAAAAAAAAAAACCCTTTAGGGTCGGCGGTATTTTTAGGGTCGGGCGGGTTACGCCAATCCAACAATTTATTTGTTTTGGCCTTATTATTACCTCCGTTAACAAAGTGGCAGGAGGTTTATGTTTTCAGTTCGTTTGTGTGTGTGTGTGTTTGTTTGTTGGTGAACGGTCTCCTGTGCTCAATTTTGCAGATATCTCAACTAAATTTTCATGGAAGCTTCCTGTCCCATTACATTTTAAGGTCAAAGGTCAAGGTCAAGGTCAAGGTCAAGTTCAAGGTCAAGGTCAAAAAGTAAAATTGATATATTTGGCCATAAACTCCAGTATGGAGGTATCAGGCACTGAGTGCTGCTTTCTAGTTATTAACATTATTATTATCATACTCTTCAGCATTATTATTAACTATCATTATTTTCAGGTTTGGTCAACAGGAATGTTAAACAGAAAAACATGGATGTCAAGTTTAAAAGCTCTGGCGAAATAAAAGGAAATCTAGATGTTGATGCATCAAAGATGCCTAATTCACAGTGAGTAACTTAAACATGAAGAAGATATGTACATCAGTAACTGTATGAATAAGTAAACTTTTCCAAATAGACCAACACCATTTTAAATGTATAATGTCTTCCCTGGAAAAAAAGCTGTTCGTATAGTATGACATTTACTACTTTTGTTATCAAGATGTTTATAAGATGTTTAGAGAATATATTAAAGATACCCTATCCAATGACCATTCTAAACAATGATTAAAATGTAATTGTTATGGAACTCTTTTAATCTAATTTGATGTACATGTATGTCTATTGCGCATATTATCATACTTGCCAACATTTGAATTTTGGAAAGAGGGACAAAATTGGCCGGGGGTCCAAAGTCGCAGCATAATTGCACAAGTGTGCGGGAAGTGCACATTGCAAGCACAAAGTCCATTGCGACAGGGGTCCAGGCCCTGACGTTTTTGAGTATTAAATGCATTCTCGACCCATTTTTCATAATTCTTCCAAAATTACTAGGTAAGATTTGGTCAGATTTACGTTTAAATGTTGTCTCTATACATTTAATAAAGTAAAGTAAAGTAAAGAAGGAAAAAAAGTTAAAAAAAAAAAAAAAATTACTTAAAAATCGGGACGTCCCGATTTTACACTTCTAAAAAATTCAAAAAACGGGACAATTCCGATAAAAACGGGACAGTTGGCAAGTATGTATTATGATATGATTTTTCATCTACACATTTTCGCTTTTCTCCTGTTCGTAAAGGCTACATGTATGTGCAAATAAAAAAAAAAAACAAGGTTTAAATACCATACATGTATGTAAAGAAAAACAAATCTCAAATCCAGTATTGTTTTTATTGTTACATTTGCTTTGTGACACTGGTGTACATAAACTTTCCAATGTTTTAATTGCATAATAACGTAAGGTACTTATCACTTTATTTTCAGATCCAGGGATACCCCAACAAATGGTGAGATATAAAATACTTTCTATGTATATATATAAGATAAACACTGATGTTTATTTTGGATAGCAATCATGATAATATTCAATCATGTTACATTTCCCCTGGTCAAATGTATTTCATTAATTAATTAGCTGCCTTTAGCTACAACAAATTCCTAATCCATAGATCCTGAATGGAATAGTTGTTCCGTGTTTATGTTTAGTTTTAAATTTGTTCTAAACTTGAAATATGAAATATAAAAACAATTAGAATTAATTCATTATTGCACAATTGCTTATAACCATGCCATGCACAATGACAAGGGATAGTAACATTCTGGTCTAACTGGATTAAGAAACTAAAACTTATACATTTACATTATCATTGAAAACAATCATCATTTGCAATTCTGGTAGATCCAGTAATATGATTGGTTAAAACATGTCATGTGACCATTCATGTATTTTAACCAACATGTACAACCGTGCCGTTATCACTTTTTGTTGCGCACCTTTAGCATAGTTGTGACGTCACAATGCTTTTTTACGTGCTGTCATTGTTGTTTGTACCGCCGAAAAACTTTGGAAAAGTGATCGTGGAAAGTACAGAAAATGCTTTGTTTTGTCAATTATATATATATTTCATATCAAACAAATGTTGGAAGTTTCATAAATAAGATGATAGGAAATCTGACCTCGACTTTGAACTTTTTGACCGAACCCCCCCCCCCCCCCCCCCCCCCCCCCCCCCCCCCCCCCCCCTCAACCAGTGGTCTCGGTCTTGCCTCAAAAATTGTAGACAGATCTTGGTCTCGGCTTCGAAACAAATTTTATCTTTGAAATCACATGTTCTTAATTAATTAATTATTTCCTGAAGCGCCCTCTAAACCTAAAATGTACTATCCCTATAACAATGTTGCCTATAACATGGCGCGCCTCTCAGCGAGTTCCTTAAAAGCGCTGCAGTCACTTTTTCTTTTTTTTTCTTCCCAGGAAAGAAAGCAGAGAATACCTGGGAGCCTATACCCCCGGCTACGGGATCAATCTCATGACCAAAGACAACAGGGTGTTTTGTCTTGGCCTTGTACTGCTAGCATTCGTCATCGGATGTACATGTACATGTACCCGAATCAAGGCGGCCAAAAGTAATGGCACTTATTCATACGTTTCTTGTAAGGCTAACAGTATCCCATGATTTGGGACTAGAGATACTGACAAATTGTTTATTTATATGAGATTTACACAGAAAGAGAATAATGCTAACCCAGTGAAAAAAAAGAGTAAATCAATGTCTGATTTTATCCTGATTGTTCACATGAAGTATTCAAAATACAATTGACTACGTTACGGTAAAAAATATCTCCATAATTAGAGAGAAATTTGACAAATCAGAACCCATTTCATTCTAAAAATTGTTATTGGATCACTTTAAGACTTAACCCATTCCCTTTAATTTTGTGAAAATCCCCATAGACTTTTTTTACACAACCTACTACCCAGTTCTTGTAGGCAACGGGTTAATACTAGATATAAATGTGAATAGCCTTCACCACTACCCACATTTCATTTCAGCATGTGGAAAGATGCACAATTGCACGTTTAGGGAGAATTAATCAATAATTATCACAAATGTGTGAAATACCCTGTCTTACTCGTAATTATAGGCCTATATCAGGTCTTACCTATTTTAAGTAAAGTTTTTGAGAAGTTAGTGAATATTCGTTTAAAGGTAATTTTTTGGGAAAATATATGATTCAGAGAAAAGCATAGTACAAAGCTATCATTGATTAGTTTTATAAATCAGTTAATTCAGTTTCAAGATGAAGGTCGAGTGACTGTAGGTGACTTTGCTAAAGCATTTGATACAATAAATCATAATTAGGCAAGTTAGAAAAGTATGGTGTAACTAGGAACTCATTGAATTGGTTTCATGATTATTTGTGCATCATAATGGTTCCACTTAGTGCCATGTCTTCATTAAATGTGGGATGTCCCATGGATCTGTTCTAGGTCCTACACTTTGTTTTGATATGCAGGTATTTGCCTAGATCATCAGACTACTTTAATTTTTAGACTCTTTGCTGATGACTCAAATATTTTAAATTCTTTTTTGCCTAATTAAGCAGATATTAATTTATTGGAAAAAACTGATAACTTAAAGGGGTCCACCAGGCAAAGAACAACACATTATTATATGTTTTGTTAGGTTTTTGTGATATCAAATAGATACCCAACATTTTGCAAAGGGTTGTGTAATTCATAAACAAAGCATTAATTTCCACCACTTACGGAACCACTACTATTTCCTGGTTCGTACGGGGCAAACATTTGCGAGTGCGTCAATGCGATTCACGCGTACGTTTGTAGACAATAGAATACCGGGCGATTCGTTCGCTCTGCACACATTAGTCTTCGCAATTTAGACCGCATGAACACATGCTTTAGAATGGTGAGGCGTTTTCCAATTATATATTTTTTTCTGGAAACATATTTTTGTGAACTTGTTGATGGAATGGAATACTAAAGATGTTACCTTTCATTGATAAGAATATTTTTTTTTGGGTGGTGGTACCCTTTAAAGCACATTGCACTGTGTGATGCAAATAAAGAAAACAAATTTATGATTATTAAGCCAAAGAGAAAAGAGAAGCCGTATTGTTGGAGTTGTTAAAATTAAAAATGAGCTATTGAATGACGTACAAGTTTATTTTTTTGTTTGAATATATTTATAGGCATTTGATTTGGAATGAACATATAATTTGCTCTGTACTTGGTAGGAAAGTAGGAATTTTGTATCTAGAGGCTAAGTTCCGAAACAAGTCTGTGTATTATTATTTTATTCAGTCACATTTATCTTATGGCTTTGAAGTCTTGGGAAGTGCACCTTTGATGTTAATGAACACAATATTGATGTTACAAAAAATGGCCTTGAGAGCAATTAATTTTGTTAATAGAATAGCCTCATACTCTTCATTGTTTTATTCATCTTGGCATGTGTTCGAATTGTATAAATTGTAAGTAAGAACTTGTATTTATTTCGTATTATTTTTAAGCATTTTGGTATGATTGTTATCTTGTTATCTTTGAACATAAATGGTAATAAAGTTATTTATTCATACTCAATCAAGTCTATTCATGTTTGAATCCTTGTTGTATATAATCCTCATGTATAGGTGTAGAAGGTGGAGGGCTGAGGGCTGCAGCATCCCCTGGAGTTTGAAAATGGCCATATTTGCGCAAACAGCACCCAACATTCAGGCAAATTCCAAAAGCATGTCATATTTGGGCAAACTAATATCAGATTCTGGCAAATTCTTATTATATTTGGGCAAATTCTTATCATATTTGGGCAAAAGCATGTCATATTCTGGCAAAATCATACTTTATTTGGGCAAACCCATATCATATTTGAGAAAAAGGCATGTTATATTCAAACAAATTCATAAGAAGTATATTATTTTGGGCGGTCAAATTGTCAAATTTTTGTTAGTCATGTGTGAAAACGGGAAAGATGGTATTTGGGCAAAAGACCTCGCCCTCCAGGGAGAAAATGTGCCCTTCGCCCTCGGATCATAACTCCTACTTGGGGGAAAAACCCAAGCTATAACTAATGCTGTAACCGATCATCGGATCGGCATGCCGATCACGATCCGATCATACATGATCGGACCGTTTTTGCCGATTTCCGATCATGCAGAAAAAATCGGAAGATCGGATCGGCAAAAAAATAAATAAATAAATAAAATCTGTTTTTTTTTTCTTTGGAAAATGATCCAAAAAAACATATTTTGGGAATATAAATGAATACCAAAGCAACATATAAGCCCAAGGTAATCTTGTATGGGTATGCTTTCATTTAAAACTGATTACCTCTCCTTTTACAAAATTACTCGCGCCGATTCTGAGCTTAGTCCCATGTGATTCTGAAAGGTTACGCCAAATTAATCACATGGACTAAGCTCAAAATCGGCGTGAGTAAATTTTGTAAAAGAAGAGGTAATCAGTTTGAAATGAAAGCATACCCGTACAAGATTACCTTGGCTTATTAATATGGATATATGTTGCTTTGGTATTCATTTATATTCCCAAAATGTGTTTTTTGGGATCATTTTCCAAAGAAAAAAAAAAAAGATTTTTTTTTTTTTTTTTTTTAGCCGATCATATCCGATCCGATCTGCGATCCGATTTCGATGATCAATAAAATTTTGCTGATCCGATCAATCGATCCGATCATCAAGGTCAGTTACAGCACTAGCTATAACTATGTTTATTTTGAAGTACAATCCTAATTGTATATGCATTACCCTTTGAAGATGTACCTTTTATAATTCAAACATTATCCCAACACTTGAACTGTCCCTAAGATGTGGACATATGATCTCCAGATACTAATGCTGCTTTGGTCATACTTTATGCAGGGCTCCACACTTACATTTTTTGTCATTGGCCAGGTCGGGCCAGGAAAATGATTTCTTCCCCCTTTTCTGGTGGCCCGAAAGAAACATTTACTGGCCCAAAAATTTAATTTCATGAATAACCTTTTTAAGTAGGGTTAGTTACTATTCAAAATATCTGATCAAACCATTGATTATAAATGAGGCATGACATGGAAGAAAACAAGATTTTCAAATTTTGTCAATGTCGGATTTACAATTTGCTTGCCCGATCGGGCCACCAAAATATTACTTTCTACATTTTTGGTTTACACTTTTACACTTTTTACACTTTTACAAATTTCACCATCTGAGAAGACAAACATTTTTGTTGGTGCATTTAGTAAATGTGTACCAGCAACATTGTAAAACAAGTAAGGAGTTTACATTCTTTCTCCGTCAGTTTACAAATGGCACTCCATAGATGTAAACCATGGTTTGTACAAACCTCCTTTGTGAATCCGCGGCCTTTATGTTTGTCATTTATACCAACTTCATATCTTGGATCTGATACCATTGTCTTTCTTAAATAGTTAACACTCCACCACATACCACACTTCCTCATGTTACAATAGCACTCTAGAATCATTGATAACATGTTAGTTTCTTATTTTTAAGCTTAAATTGACAAAGTGAAGCAAATTATGTTATCCTATTAACCAATCAGATTTGCGCATTTAGTCACATGATCTGACTTGCCAATTGATTTAAACTTTACAATCGATTCCAATCTTTCTGCAACAGGACCCTGGAAGGATTGGTTGGATAATGAAACAAAATAATTTGAATATCTCTGATAGCAGATGACATGTTCCACATGAGTAAAACGGTTTAAGTAGTTACTGATAATGTCAATATCTTTAGACCGGTCTAAAGTTGAGCCATGATGAGCATTCGGGCAGTTAAGTTTGTAATAGCTAAACCATGCCTTTTTAATAACAACATACCTGTAATTACAAACATAAAATGCCTGAATTATTGCAGATGGCGGAATAGTAAAGTGACTTATAAATGTTTTCATTAATTTGTTTGAGAGTGGCTTGTTCAAATATCTTTGATATTACAGTCAAACCTGTGTATAGTGAACACCCAACGGAGTCAAGAATAGTGGCCACTGTAGACAGGTGACCACTATAGACAGGTTCCATAACAGTGTTTTTCTCTGATGGGGATTACTTTTTCTGGCCACTATAGGCAGGTTGGCTGCTATAGAAAGGTGGCCACTAAGACAGGTTTGACTGTATATGTATGGCCTACGTAGATGGATTTTTGACTGCGCGCAGTCGAAATAGATGCCTCCACCATTGCGCAATTTTTATGAGCAGTTACCTTTGACCATTGACCTATAGTTACCCTTTAAATATAATCAGTTCATTGGCTCCTCAATATGTGTGCAAAGTCTGATGGCAATCTGTCAACCAATTGATGAGATATCACAATAAAGAGCTTTTTTTGCATTATAATGAGCCCTATGACCTTTGACATCGTGACCCCCAAATCTAATTAATTAATTGGCTCCTCAAGATACATACATGTACTTAATTTGGTCTTTCACTTTGTAATTGCAATAAAAACAAGGGTGCTTAATATGATTACAAACAATAACTCATGTCAAGATATCCCTTTTTATTTTTCTCTTGTTTCAAAACCGTTGCACCTGCATGTTTAGGTCTCAAATAGAAATCAGATGTAAATATTCTTACTTTCTTATGGTTACAATGTTAACCCGTTCCCTTCGAGATTCTGAAATCTCCATGATAGACTTTGTATACAACCCATCGGGTTCCCGTAGTCAAGGGGTTAAAAAGATTATAGATATAATACTTACCATTTTCTTGTCTCATCATCATCCCTCCCTCCCTCCTCAGGATAGGGGTGGTAGAGGGTCCTGTGTCCAGGGGCATAGGGGTGGGGTCTGGGGCCTTGGGATGATCTGCCATCTCTGGCATCGCTGCAACAGCAGTCATTATCTTGTCTTGCTGCTGCTGTTGATGTTATCTGCAAAATGAAAGTGATTGATACCATACCTGGTAAATATACATTTAGCAAGGGAATTGAATCAGCATGAAATCAGGTATTTACAGATGTGGTTTAATCATAGTATTGCACTCCATGTGTATCAATTATGCCGCAGCGATTGTCAGATTGATACCAAAATTCAACAGATTTTGATTGCTTTTTCAAATTTGGGGCACAATTTTCAGAATTTTCAGAATTTTCACTGCTTAGCACTGCACTTACAAAATGAAGCATATGCAATATTGCTATTCTTTTTGAGAAAAAAATTGACATCACCCCTTTTGATTTAAAAGATTTACCGTCTTTAGTTCATAGAAGCTAGTAGATAGATAGATCTAAATTACGGAAAGCATCTTTCCTGCGTTCAAAATTCTTGATAATTTATTGAGACTTAAATTTGTCTTTGACTACAAATTTGTTAAATATGTATTTGACTCCGTCTTAGTTCAGAGAAAAGTTTGTATGAGACATGTAACAATTTATCATTCAGACATATTTGTTTACACGCTATACAAAATGTTGCTAGTCAAAGATATGTTACCTTCTCACTTCTGACCACATCTACATGAAAAAAACTAAATGGTCCTGGTAGGACTCTTATGACTGTTTTTTTGCCAGCAGAAAACATACAATAAATCATACTAGTCTGCCAGAGTTAATTTCTCACCTTGTTTTTTTTTTGTAATTACAAACGTTGGACCTTTATCTTGTATACAAATATGTCTGAATGATAAATTTGTATGTCTCTACAAATGTTCTTCTAAACTAAGTACCGTTACTACACCAGTAACGGATCACCTACCCAAATTGATGCATAAAGACGTTTGTGACTATCTAATTGTTTTAATTTTCATAAGTGGAAGAGAAATGTGCATCTAATATCAACTTTATCATCTCCTTTTTAAAAGTGATAAACCTCAGTTCCATGATCATCGCGCAAAAGTGAGAAATTAGCCTTCAAAATAGTGTCATCTTGTGACAAAATGTACAGATTTCAGATTTTCAAGAAAAAAAATTAAAATAATTTTTAAAATAAGATGTTTAAAAAAAAAAAAATATGCCGACGGATCTAGAATTCATATATTATTTACACAGAAAGATGTTCTGGTGTACACCCCACAGCATTTTCCGGGTGTTTGGGTGCAGGCTTATAGTAAAAAAAAGGCAAATTTTAATGTATAATTACAGCAGAAATTATCTACACCAGTAACGGATCACCCATTTTCAAATCCTTATAAAAACAAAACAAATGATCAGAATTAATTTTGTTTTGCTGTAACAATGTATTTCACTAGAATCTGTGATATTTTTAACTTAAAAATCTTAAATTACTTGGATATTTTGGTAAATTCGGGTTTTTGTGTGATTTTTGCTAAAATTTCATAAGGATCATGTGTGGCAGAACTCAACTCTTCATAACTAAATAAGGAAGCACGTTTAAGAAGTAACATTTTTCCTGGATATTAATTGCTAATTTGCAAACACTTTTATGAAAAAATTAAGGTAATTGGTCAATTATTTTAAAAATATAAAGCCAGGTGATCCGTTACTGGTGAAGTGGTGATCCGTTACTGGTGCAGCGTAAGGGGTTCGTAAAACGCGCAGTGAATTGCTTATTAGTGACGGAATGAGTTTGAATTTACAATATTCGTAATCTGCACCATTTTAGCTTTCCAACGATGTATGATAGTCCATCAAAAATATTTTGTCTTAGCAAGAAATTGTATCCACAAAAAAGTGATCTGTTACTGGTGTAGCTACGGTAACTCCCGAGTGACATTTGGAATCAGTGCGTCAGTAGTCACAAAGTCAAAGAGAAAGTCAACTTTCAATGTCAAAGACAGTCACGTTCAGCAGCCACATACAGTTCACAATCATAACAATTGACAATGACATGTTTGTCCCAGTGAAAATAATACATGGCCATGGGGGCTTGGGGCGAATTCGCACCCGAAAATCCTAAAAGAGCCCCTGTAAATTTGCATAGACTCAATGCAAAACCAATTTAGAGTGTTATTTGCATGCAGGCAAGCTTGAAAAGTAGCCCCCTAAATTAAATAATTAGGCCTAAAAATAAATACTATTTTTTTCCCCTGGTTTTGAAAATATTTGGATTTCAGTTAATCAAAACAAGTTGAAGACAACACTCAACACAACAGTCACATTAATATCACAACGAAGGTCGTTAAATTAATGATTTAATTAATTATTATAATTATTTTTAATTTAATCATTTCATTTTCATATTTTCAAGAAGATGTTTTGATAATTATACAGATAGTTATATCACAGACATGTAAGGCACATGTAATAAGTTCCAACATATGGACATGGTAAGTTCATTCGTAAAATTTTACGAGCAATCTCGACTAGGATAAAGTTAGAAATGAAGCCCGCCAATGAAGCCCAAAGTATTGGTAAAGGTATACAAATGCACACCCCCCCTAGCATTTCAAAAATACGAAACCGATTCTTATGAAATTCACACACAGTGATCAGTTAATTATTATTGACAAGTGACGAAAATTTCAAAGCAATCCGAAGACGGTAACTCACGATATCGGCGTCGACATCCGACGCGACGAGAAGGGGTCGGACGTAACGCGCGATAGCCGGTTTGTGATCGATCATGAACGATCATAACATGTGATCGATCGATTACAAATAGTCTTCTTATTATTCGTTTTTTTCCATTATTTTTTTCTTATTCATATTCAAATATAAATGTACCTACAAAAGTTCATGTCCATGAGTATTATTATGACTGATATTTATGATATATGTATTGATATCTTTGTTGTAATGTAGTATCAATATATTTCATGGTGTTATTATCTTAGTATGTGCGCGCAATATAAATGTATAATTATTATTATTATTAGTATAGTAACTATTGTTTGTATATATTATAAGTTGTTATAATTTATGTAATATATTATTTTGCTCTAAAGAGTTATAAAAAGATATGTATTGGTTTGTTTGATATTTTAATTATGTGTATTGATATAATTATCATTACCGTTTATTGTATGTATTATTAAATTATTTAATTATCTTGGTAGTAACTTTTGTTATTATTTCAGTTGTTATTTTATATATATGATTTTTCTCATATAAGTTAAACATAGAAATACAAAAATACCAACTGTGTATGAAGTAAAATAACCCTATAACCTGGTGTCATCATCATTCAATTATTTGTTTTTCTGTTAGTTATTGATACTTGAGTACGTTTGAAAGTGTGTCCGTCTGATCAGTTTTCACTATGCCCGTGTGTATCTGATCAGGGGTTTTTACTCTGCCCGTGCGAGCAGAAACCCCTGATCAGGGGTTTTTACTCTGCCTGCCAAAACCCCTGATCAGGGGTTTTTACTCTGCCTGCCAAAACCCCTGATCAGGGGTTTTCACTCTGCTTGTGCGAGCCAAAACCCCTGATCAGGGGTTTTTACTCTGCCCGTGCGAGCCAAAACCCCTGATCAGGGGTTTTTACTCTGCCTGCCAAAACCCCTGATCAGGGGTTTTTTACTCTGCCCGTGCGTGCCAAAACCCCTGATCAGGGGTTTTCACTCCGCCTGTGCGAGCCAAAACCCCTGATCAGGGGTTTTTACTCTGCCTGCCAAAACCCCTGATCAGGGGTTTTTACTCTGCCCGTGCGTGCCAAAACCCCTGATCGGGTTTTCACTCCGCCTGTGCGAGCCAAAACCCCTGATCAGGGGTTTTTACTCTGCCTGCCAAAACCCCTGATCAGGGGTTTTTACTCTGCCCGTGCGTGCCAAAACCCCTGATCAGGGGTTTTCACTCTGCCTGTGCGAGCCAAAACCCCTGATCAGGGGTTTTTACTCTGCCTGCAAAAACCCCTGATCAGGGGTTTTCACTCCGCCTGTGCGAGCCGAAACCCCTGATCAGGGGTTTTTACTCTGCCTGCCAAAACCCCTGATCAGGGGTTTTCACTCTGCCCGTGCGTGCTAAAACCCCTGATCAGGGGTTTTGTTTCGCAGGCGTGCAGTTTCTCGGCGGAGGGGACACAAATGTAATACTGCCAGATTTCGACCGTGCGTGCAGCTGTCGACGAGCCAACGGTCTCTCTAAACACATGGCATATTATTTTAATAGCCATGGCTTCCCCCAGGCTTCCCCCGTTTTCTGTATGCACGGCCGTATTATTTTAGGCATATTTGCACGTTCGTATAAAGAAAAGTTGTATTTGCCTACGTTTATACTGCACTGCACTCAAAATATCTGGGTAAGAAAGACAGTGTAAAAGTAAGATCAGGGAGGTGGTAATTGTATAGCTACTCATACGAAGTCAGGAAAATGGATAAGAAGAAAACCTGTGGAGAAATGAAGTCCGATATAGAACGTATTATAAAACCCTTTCAGGAAGTCAATTTTGATATCTCTTTTCTAATGAAATAAAGTTTGTTATATTTTGTATCGCTTGAAAGGGTGCTTAATCTTTTTTTTATGATACAAAATTTGTAAGCATTATGGGGAAAAGATCAGAAGTGAAATTTTGCAAAATATGCCAACAAACTTCATCAGTCTCATCAAGTCTCATCAAGGTCTCATTCTCATTTAACGGGCTTCCCAAGTTAAAATTCTTTCGACCATGAATATCTTTTACAATGAAGATGAACTATTGAATACTGTATCAAAATAAAGCCTGTTCAAGTATCTTTCCAATGACACCTCACGTGTAATGATTATGATAGCTGGATATTATTATAAAGGTGAATATTTAGGAGGAATGGCAGCAACACATGAACATGTTACAAAAATGCTGTGTGTGATTGAAGGCGTTGCATCCCAAAACGATTTTTTTTTTGTGTGGAGATATATATTTATAAGCACGTAACTTTAATAATAATAATTATGTTTGCGATTTATAGCGCCTCATTATATGATTGATAATCGCCTTACATTATTACCCCGGTCATCGAACACACACTCAAAATCAATCCGCACATGACGTGCAAGTTGATGGTATACAAGTACAATATTGCCTACACGTCCCACTCCTGGGCCCCGTTGCAAAAAGAGATACAATCGATTGTAAGTTACGATTGATCGTAAGTCAGAAGATATGCGCGTTTCAACCAATCAGATGTGTGCATCTAGAACACGTGATCTGACTTACGCTAAATTTCAACGTGCAATCGATTGTATCTCTTTCTGCAACGGGGCCCTGGTTAGAGAGCAGCAATAGTGGATTAATTGTCTTGCTGAAGGATACACGCAGTGGGTAGGGTTCGACTCGGGATCTCATGCATCGGAGAGCACGCGCTCTACCAATCTTGCAACGCCACACCACGTCCACACTACATACTAGTAATCATTATGAAATCCAACATCATGTGAATGCGTGTTAAGTTTTCCATGGATGATGCCCATTCGTAAAGGTGATGCCAAGGGCGTCGATTTCTTCTCGCCATTGGGGGGGGGGGGGGGGGGGGGGGGGGGGTGAAACGTCATTTCGACCATCATCTGCGAGAGAGCAATTAAGCGACCAACCTAGTATGTGTGTCCAGTTTTATGACGGGGGGGGGGGGGGGACGACAAACGAGTTTTTAACCAATAAGACACCTAAATTAAAGTCAACGGGCATTTAGCTGTTTATAAATGTTCAGATCATGAAGTGCACATTACAAGCACACTGCTGGAACCCTGAACTAAATCAGTCAAGGGATACTGCCCTCACATTATAATATCAATAGGGGTCCAGGAAGCGTTAGGATTTGAATATCAAGAACTAAAGATGTTGTTCATAATTATGTAAATACGTAAAACCGTTACGTATCAGTATGTTGAATGTTAGCTCATTTTAGTGGGTATAGCGGGAAATCCTGATTA
>JBAMJV010003090.1:0-115000 GCA_037951105.1 Echinarachnius parma
TTCATTATTTTTCATTCTAATCACTGCAATCATTTAATTTTGGGCTAAAAATGGTTGAATAATGGTCAATAATTATTTTCATTGAAAAAACAATAAAAAACATAAGTCAAACAAACAAAGAAATACATAAGAAATGCAATTTTCGCATAATTAATTAGCTCTAATTAGCATATTATAATTAGAACAAAAAATTTAACTATGCAATATTGTATGGCTCATGGACATCTATCACCATGCCAAATTTGGAGTTGATTGGAGTTTCGATTGCCGAGAAAACTATGAAAAATACAAAAAAATATCATTTTCGCATAATTAATTAGCTCTAATTAGCATATTCTAATTACATTTTTTTTTTCAACTACGCAATATTGTAGACCTTATGGACATCTATCACGTTGCCAAATTTGGAGTCGATCGGAGTTTCGGTTGCCGAGATCTTAGGGGGGGGGGGGGCCCTTTTAGCCCCCCCCCCCCCCCCCCCCCAGTTTTTTCAAGGTTCAAAATAGCCCAGTCTTTTTAGGGTTAAACAACTATAATTGTCTAATATTTCGTTGGCCATTTAGAAATGATGCAATGTTTATTGACTTTAAAATTAATAAGAATCGTGAGTCTCTTTGAGATCTCGATCGAGGTTGCAGCTGCCTTTAAGGGATCCGCCATACATAATGTGGTATATTATGGTTTATGTTGGAACTGTGTATACTGTGACACTAAATTCAATATTCGTGTGTGTGTTGGGGTGCATATTTATTAGTGTGTCAAATATTATTTTTGTTTTCTTCGTGAAAAATATATTTAAAATTTCTGGTTGATCAAATCATAACACGCTTTCCCAGATACAGTTAATCTTAAGCCCCAATTTCCTATCTAGGTATGCACCAGATTGCACAATTTCAAGTCCAAAAATGCAAAAGCTCCCTACCGTGGGAGGGGGACATCCCCCTCCCACACCCTCCCCCCGCTCAGTCACTTCGTTCCCTCGGGCTTGGTCGCTTCGCTCCCTCGCAATGTCTCACTCTCACCTCTGGCTCAAAGTTGGCAACCCTGTGAGTGTGGTTTGGCATGAGCCCCTACACAAAAAAAATCGTGAGCCCCCTTAGGTCTTTGCCCCCCCCCCCCCCCCCCCCCAATCCAAAACTGCTTCCGGCGCGCCTGCCTAGTGGAATGAATCTAAAGTTATTTTACTGTTTAACAAAGGAGACACAAAAGATATAAAGAATTACAGACCCATCCAAGGGCGTCAACATCCTCTCAAAAGTGAGGGGGACATTGCGAGGGTGCGCGAAGCGCCCGAGTGGGGGAAGGTGTGGGAGGGGGTGTCCCCCTTTCACAGTATGAAGCTTTTTTCATTTTTTGGCTTGAAATTGTGCGATTTGGTGCATACCTGAGACAGACATTTTACATATATGTAGTGCATTCTTATTGCCTCCACACCAACTTTTCTTTCTACTTGCCCATTCGGGCAAGTTAAATCAATATTTGTTTTCAAATTTACTTGCCCATAAAAAGCAACGTGAAAAAAAAAAAATTTTGCTAGGTAGCTCGATCTGCTTGGCAAATTTCTCTCTTGTATTTAAATGAGATGTAGACATAAGGAATTTAATTTTCTCTTGTACTTGAACAGTTGCCCGATTGAGCAACCAAACTAGACCATTTATTAAATTTGACTTGCCCGACATACATTTTATTTGCCCTGGGCAAAAGGGCAAGTGCTAGTGACTAAAACATGTGCACGTACATTGTGTTACTTGGTGTCTGTCCAACAGAGACCAAAAATCCAAAAAGTCCAAAAATTAGCAGCAGTGAGACCTGTCCTTCTGTACATGCATGTACACATGGAAATAGATATGTGACCTTTTTGTACAAACTCATCACTAAACTCCGATGCAACCAAGGCAATCAAATCATGCTGCCAGTTTGTTAAACTCACTCTCTTCATTCAGCAGTGATCTGCCATATGCTGTACATGTACACATAGTATGTGACTATTTTGTACAAATACATCACTAAAATCCAGAGGCAACCAAGGCAATCAACTTATGCTGTCAGAATGTCAATTTTGCTTTATACGTTAGTTTGCTGCAAGCCTGCAATACCAAGCATCATTTATAAATGAATCACATAGATATATACACAATTATGCCAACAGTAGAAATTAACACTTTTTCCCGGTGGCTTGGAGATTTGGCCCCCAAAATGCCTCAAAAGAGCCCCCATTACATCTGAGCCATGATATAATATTTTCAGAGTTCAATGCAAAACAAATTGTAAAGTGCTATAGTTCAAAGCAGTAAGTCTCAGAAGTTGCCCCAGAAAAATAAAATGTTATTGCTTTCCCTGATTACTATCATATCTCACCAGTGACGCACATCATAAGCACTTTGTTTACTGTCAAATATATTAATGGCATATACCAGCAACTAAATGATACACGTTGATCACATAAATACTTTTCTGCCATTTCTAAGGAAATATATAAACTGAATACCATAAAGATGTTCATGTTTCATTTCTTCAAAGATATAGCTTACAGTAGCCTTATAAATATTGGCAGGATTAAAATTGCTGGTAACACTGTAACGCTTGAGAAAAAAAATTAAAATAAAATAAAATAAAAAGAGCATACATGTGGTTTTGAGGAACATAATGGTTTTACACAAAATCTTACATTTTATTAAATATCCTGAAAATTTGTTCCAAAACTTTGATATTACCAGTCCATTGACTGCGTACATATTTATGTACAACAACTGATATTTCATCTCCGTAAGTGGACAGTTAGAAATTTGCCCTCCAACCAAGCCAAAGTGGGCAAGTAAAATCATGAATGCTCACACTTTAATTGCCAACGTACTTCTTGATGAGATTTACCCTTTTCCCTTTTCCCTCTCAAACTAGACCTTTTATTATTGTTACTTGCCCACTATCAATTTTCACTTGCCCCGGGCAATAGGGCAAGTGCTAGTGTCGAGCATATATGGAAAAGTGGGGGGGGGGGGGGGGGGGGGGGGACAATCCCCTCCAATTTCAAATGTGGGGGGGGGGGGGACATGTCCCCCCGTCCCCCGCCTGTTGACGCCCATGGAACCATCAGTTTATTACCTCACATGTACAAAGTCTTCACAGAAATCATTATTGCAAGAATCCACAGATTGATAACAATCAGCCAGAACAGGCAGGCTTTCGAGCAGGATTCAGAACATCAGATCATCTACACACCTTAAGTCAGATCATTGAAAAGGCAAAGGAATATCGTTTCAACATCTGTCTAGGATTCGTCGATTACGAGAAAGCATTTGATAGTTTAGATCACCAATAACTATTAGATGCTTTGGAGAAACAGATAACCGATGATAAATACATACGCCTCATCAAAGCTATCTACAAAGACACTAGCGCCGAAATTCATCTGGAGAATACTACTACCAATGCTTTCAAAATCTTGAAAGGTGTCAGACATGGTGATCCAATTTCTCCGAAACTCTATACAGCAGCCATGGAAGACGTCTTCAGAAACCTGGATTGGCAATGAAAAGGAATTACAATAAATGGAAAATATCTTAATCATCTTAATCAAGGTTTGCATATGACATTATGCTTGTTAGCCATGATCCACAGGAACTACAGACAATGATCCATATGAGTTGAGCGTAGAGAGTAAAAAGGCAGGACTCAAAATGAACATTAAAAAGACTAAAGTAATGATGAGCAACCAGCTACAAGACCATACAATTAAAGTCGATGGCATGACAATCGAGAAGGTGGATAGCTACATATACCTCAGTAAAAACATCACCTTTGAAAATGAAACGGCAGGAGAAGTGCGAAGAAGAATACAGCTAGCGTGGGTGAAATTTGGGAAACTCAGCATCATATTCAGAGATGAGAATCTTCCAATCTCCCTCAAAAGACAAACCTTCAATCAGTGTATAATTCCGGTACTATCCTACGGGGCAGAGACTTGGGCAACAACTAAGAAATTGGAAAAGAAGCTTAGAGTCATAGAAAGAGCAATGAAGAGGATTATGGTAGGAGTTACAAGAAGAGACAAGGTCAGAAACGAGGACCTAAGAGAGAAAACAAATGCCAGGGATATTATACAGGAGAAAAAACAAACAAAGAAATGGAGATGGGCAGGCCACCTTGCAAGGCGTAAGGACAACAGATGGACACATAATATAACTAATTGGACACCAAGAACACAAACCAGACGAAGAGGCAGACAGAGTAGGCGTTGGATGGATGACATATCAAAGAATTTGGGGGTGTTACATGGATGCGACAAGCACAAGAAAGAAGAAAATGGAATGGTGATGAAGAGGCCTTCCTTTTGCAGTGGAGAGACATAGGCTAGATAGATAGATAGATAGATTGATTGATAGATAGATAGATAGATAGATAGATAGATAGATAGATAGATAGATAGATAGATAGATAGATAGATAGATAGATAGATAGATAGTGAAAACAAAAAGTATTTTGGGGCTTGGCCGCCAGCCCGCCCGGTCCCAGTTCGAGTCACACAGCCATGAACAATTTGTATTAATGATCGACTTACTTGTACTGCACCTGCATATGCCAGGCCTTTGTTCCCCCCTCCCTCAAACACGACGTTCTCGAAAGGGTAATCGTAGGCGTCCATATCCTCCTCCACATCCCCATCGACCTCGTCATCAGCTTCCTCCTCTTTTACTTTGACTCCGCTAACATTATCGTCGGGAACGACGCCGATGAACGGATCGTCGTCGCTTTTATAGCACATCGGATCTAACTTCGTTTTTCTGTTTTTCTTCTTCGACTTCGAATCCGTCGGCTTCGTGGACACATTTTCCCCGATACCAGTTGACTGATTACCACGAACGATGTCGCGTTCGACGACCGTATACATTTCGGGTTGACCTTGCTTCGAAGAACCTCCGGTCGATTCTTTGGTTGCCTTCGAGCCCATGTTCTAATCCGTCCGATGAACTTAGTCAATTTATCGAAACCTTTGTTTAGCTCTTTAAAAAACGGTATCGGTTGTTATAATAATATCATACCAGACAGTCAATCTGGCATTCGTTATAGAGAAACATAGATTGAACGACCGGAAAAGGATATATACGATATTTCACTTATGATTGCAATTTGCAAATAAAAATGTACCACAACATTAGTATCAACCATGTGGTTTGACAAACAACGCATTACACTAGATGCGTATTCAGTAAAGGCCTAGTATGTTATGTCGACTCGATTGAAAAACGAAGGTATTTAATGGTATTGGAAGGTAACGGAATGTAACGGCAGGTAAATTGGTAAAATTCGATGCGTACGCAGGCTGAGGGAGTAACTACCAAATATACTTATGAATTAGGTATACAGAATGTATTATTTCACCAATTTTTGTAAGTTAATTAATTTTGGGGTTGGTTGCCCAAGCTGTACACAGTTGATTGCATCTATTATGTGAGAAATGAAATCAAGCGATGAATCTGGGGCAAGTTGATTCAGGTAACATCCCTAACGTCAAGTTTACTAAAAACGCCCACTACAAAGATATTCAGTTTCAGTATCATTTGTGTTATTTCTGCATTTTCAATAAAACATAACAAAAATAACAATGAATATATTTTAGCAATATAATGGTAAGTAATGCAAGTAGTAATTCACAAATGAATAAATATGAGTAATCAAAAGAACAATTATCAAGCATATTTCAAATTCATTTTCCCCGATGTCAGATGACTGATTCCCGTGATCGATGTCGCTTTCGACGACCGTATTTTTTTCGGATGGACTTAATTCCTTCGAAGAATCTCCGATCGATTCTTTGGTTGCCTTCGAGCCCATGTTCTAATCCGTCCAATGTACTTAGTCAATTGATCAAAAGATATGTTTGGGCGTTTGGCACTTTAGAAACGGTATCGGTTGTTATAAAGATATCTACCAGAAAGTCAATCTGGCATGCGTTATAGAGAAACATAGATTGAACGACCAGAAAAGGATATATATATATACGATATTTCACTTATGATTTCAATTTGCAAATAAAATTTTACCACAACATAAAGTATCAACCATGTGGTTTGACAAACAACGCATTACACTAGATGCGTATTCAGTAAAGGCCTAGTATGTTATGTCGAGTCGTTTGAAAAACGAAGGTATGTAATGGTATTGGAAGGTAGCGGAATGTAACGGCAGATATTTGTAAAATCCGATGCGTACGCAGGCTGAGGGATTAATCCCTTCGAATTGCTAACAGTCGAATGCATAATTCAAATCAGTACCGCCCAATACAATTTTTCGCAACGATACATCATAACTATTTTAGCCTATTATGAAAGTACAACTACCAAAGATATTTATGAATTAGGTATAAATAATTCGTTATTTCATCCCTTTGTGTGTTTTGGGGTGGTTGCCCAAGCTGTATACCAGTCCTGTATACACAGGAGATTCCATTCTATTCAACCGATGAATCCGGGCCAAGTTGCTTTGAACAAGCAACATCCTACATAATATAAAACAATTATACACATAATAAAACACCCACTACAAGGATATTATATGTGTATCATGTAGGTGAAATTGCACGAATAAACTTGATATCTCCTTATAGTCTCAGTATCAGGCTCATTCCCTTTCTTTCTGAATATATTATGTATCATCCTGGGCTGTTCTTAACCATGTTAACAAAGGATAAAATCAACCACAAGGCTGTATATGTCACAAACCCCCTTGATTTCTACCAAAATTGATTTAATTTTGGTTTGTGAACGTCAATACAAACAAGAAATACATAATTTGTTATTATAAACCTAGGCAGTAATAATTTATGCAAACTTTGATAGATTAGTATTCTTCCTCGAGAGTCTAAATAATTACACACATACACACTCTGTAATTTGAATCTCTGAAACTTGGTTCTCTAGCCCTCCCTGTTCAATGTATAATATTCCTGGCTATAAGTTAGTCACTAACAATCGACAAAGTAAACCAGGAGGTGGAGTAGCAATGTATATTTCTACATTACTAGAATACCAGATAGTACCTGAATTAAATATTATGAGTGACATGCTAGAATCTTTGTTTGTTGAGATTATTATTCCTGGGAGAAAGAATGTAATAGTTGGAGTTGTGTACAGGCCTCCTAGTGGTAATGTTGGCTCTTCTGTTAAAGAAATGTGTGATATTTTGTCTAACCCGATATTCAATAATAAAACAGTACTTTTTATGGGTGATTTGAATGTGAACCTAGTACATTATGACCATGATATTTCTGTAAATGAATGTGTTAATGCTTTAAGTACTTTCTCTTTAATAAGCCAACTAGAATAACAGACAATTCACAAACTTTGATAGATAATATTTTCACTAATTTTCACCCTTTTCCATATGCTTGTATAGTAATATCTGATATATCAGACCATTTTCCACTTTTGCTAGAACCTCCCTGGTGTCAAGTCAGCCTCATGATGTTACTTGCAATCTATATATGAAGAGCTCGTTTCCAAAAGAGGTTAGGTCAATTTTCCATCAAAATTCATTTGTTTAGCTTAATCTATAGCTTTTGAGCAGCTATATCCGGTAAAGCTAACAGAAAACTCAAATTCATACTGGAAAGTTGTTAAAATTTACAAAGAAAATTCATTTTTTTTTCAAAAGAGGTTATGTCCAACAGTGTTGTTTCCAAAAAAAGTCAGGTCCAGAAAGAAAAACAAAAATTAATGAAAAAAAACAGAAGATGCTGGGATTGTTTTAAAGAGTTATTTTACAATCATATTATGATGCTCTTTCATGTAATAGAATTGTATATCCTCTCAACATTGCTAACTATGAGAAATAAAAAACCCTCTTT
Source organism: Echinarachnius parma (assembly GCA_037951105.1). Classification (NCBI taxonomy): domain Eukaryota; kingdom Metazoa; phylum Echinodermata; class Echinoidea; order Clypeasteroida; family Echinarachniidae; genus Echinarachnius; species Echinarachnius parma. The sequence continues at coordinate 7,844 of JBAMJV010003090.1, forward strand.
TTCTCAACACTTACAAAAGTGGACCTAACCTTTTTTGGAAACGAACTCTTCATATGCGGAAATTAAGTCAAGAGAATATGGCACAGTTCAAGAGAAATCTTGAAACTGCTGATTGGAATGAAGTTTTAAATGAGATTAATAAGTCTTTTAACAAATTTATGAAAATATTCATGTTACATTATGATAATAGTTTTTTTGTTCAGACAAAATGTAAACAAAATTATAAAATAAGACCTCGAATGCCATGGATTTCAAAATCATTATTGAAGTCAATAAAGGTTTTTTTTTATTATAGGTATGAAGTTAAACAGACTCTTGATTTTAAACAGAAATATACTGCTTGTATACAGAAATATACTTAGGCCTACTTCAGTGTTGCGCCATGCAAAGAAAGATTATTATTTTCTTCAATTTAGCTCAGTATGTAATAATGTAAAAGGAACATGGAAAGTGATTCGGAATATTTTGAATATTAGCCCTCAAACTCAGAGCATTGAAAGACTTGAGGTGAATGATAATATTATTATTATTATTGAAGATATGAAAATGATGGATGCTGCAGGTATACAGATTGTCCCAGATAAAACGAAACCGGATTTCATGGCAGACATTTTCTGTCATAATGAATAATTTCTTTGATAAGATATACATGTATGAAAAGCTCTCTTCTTTTCTCTTCTTTCATTTGATGTACAACTTATGGCACATAATCCACGCATGACTGAATTAGAACAATGGACATTGGTGTTACCAAAATTCCATTTGCACGCATAAATTGCAATTTTGAGTGAGTTGTTATATTTATATTGAAAAAGGACAAACACCGCATACAAATTCATATTTTTATCTTTTATATGACACCTCATGATTAAAAAATAAATGATTTATGCCAGAGAACGAGTACAATGATAAGTTGTACATCAAATGAAAGGAGAGAGGCAGAGCTTTTCTTTCATGTATATCTCATCAAAGAAAGTATTCATTATGACAAAATGTCTGCCATGAAATCCGGTTTCGTTTTTCTCGGACACTCTGTAAATATAATTTCATATAAATGTATGCTCAAGCCAGATGACAATCCAGTGATTAATTCAAACTTGTACTTACGTTATGTTACGTACGTTATGAATATTTACTTCATTACAGTCTACATGCCATAAAGACTACACAGTGTACATAAAAACGTTATATAAATTAAATTCATATATAGAGAAGATATAGTGCAAGGTTTGGTTATTTGATTCATATACAAACTTTTTTTTAAATATAATTCTGATGAAATACATTATTACATAATATAATACAACAGTGAAGGATAGCCATGTACTACATTATATCATGTATATTATGTAATGAAATTACGTTTTAACGTTTATGTATATTAAGATACGCAACATAATTATAATATACCTGACCCTAACCCTAGATTATAATATCACTGAAGAAGTAATAAGCTGCGACTAAGGTCTTACACTGTGACAATGAATGTGAGTGCGTCACAAGTACATTTTCTCATGCCCCAATTTACATATTATATTTTAGGTATATATAACATTGAACAGCTGCTATAACATTTGAATAAATCTTTAAAAAAAGACAGAGCTCTTTGGAATTAAAGTGATATAATTTGTTACATAAAGGCATTTCAATACATATTAAGGCTGTACGTTATAATATGTGATTCAAATAACAAATATTATGTAAATATGTAAAACGCATTAAGATGTCATAATTGTATTTTCTGAGTATGTATTTACATCAACCCACATCAATACTTAAAGGGGGCCACCAGGCAAAGAACAACACATTATTATATGTTTTGGTACCGTTTTGTGATATCAAATAGATACCCAACATTTTGCAAAGGGTTGTGTAATTCATAAACAAAGCAATTAATTTCCACCACTTACGGAACCACTGCTATTTACTGGTTCCATACGGGCCAACCATTTGCGAGTGCGCCAATGCAGCTATATTCACGGGCACGTTTGTAAACAATAGATTCCCGGGCGATTCGTTCACTCTGCACACGTTGCAATTCACCGCACACATAGCAGTCTGCGTAATTCAGACCGCATGAACGCATGCTTTAGAATGGTGATGCGTTTCCAATTATTTTTTCTTTCTTTCTGGAGACATATTTTTGTGAACTTGTTGATGGAATGGAATAATAAAGATGTTACCTTTCTTTAATAGGAATATTATTTTTAGGTGGTGGTACCCTTTAAGAAAGTATTACAGTTAAGACAAAATGAATGATTGAGTTCTGCGTAACCATGGTAACAGATCCGACATCAACTTATATAGGTATGACGAGGATGAGTGGAGTAAGAGTAGATGTCCGCTCTTCATAAACCAGTCGTCAATACCAGCCAGTTTACATATTGATGTCTGTAAGAATTATAATAGTAACAGGGAAAACATGTAACGAAATGAAACTTGGTAAATTGGTATCATGAAATAATTGCATACGTACAATCTTACATACAATTTTATTACGCTATAATCCGTTGTCACTTTTGTTATATAGGAAAATGATTTAAAAGATGTACACAAAATAAGAACAAGGAGAAGATAAAGCAGAATAGAAGAAAGAAGAAGAAGAAGAAGATTTTTGACTTTTCAAAAGGATATCTTTATTTACAAACTATACATCAAAGTTAGAGGTTTACAATACAAGAATAGTACACAATACGTGTACAACAATAATGTTTGTTTAAAATGATAATACAAGGATAAGCCTTGTTATTAAGGTAACAATATCAAATCAATACATCATGATGAAATAAGAGGATTGGACACAGTTTTTGTACGAAACAAAGTATATTTGACACACTTGCAACTTATGATTTTAAAAAATGGCGAAAAGAAGAAGAAAATGGGTAAAGAGGAGCAGGAGGACGAAGTCTTTATTTTCTTAGTTTTTAATTTAACCTACCAGTTTGAATTGATTGTTGTAAAATGACCAAGAAGAAGAAAAGAAGAAAAAGAAGAAGAAGAAGAAGAAGATGATGATGAAGAAGAAGGAAGAAGAAGAAGATGATGATGAAGAAGAAGGAAGAAGAAGAAGAAGAATAATGGAAGAGTGAGGGGAAGAGTAGGAGGCAGTGGAGGAGGAGGAGAATATTGAGAAGAAAGAGGAGAAGGAAGACGACGAGGAGGAGGGGAGGGGGAGGAGATGGAGGAGGAAAGGGAATACTTTGTGAATATTGTAAGGATAGTGAGAAAAAACACATGGATGGGATGGGGGAAGAGGAGGAGAAGGAGGAGGAGAAGGAGGGGTGGAGTAAGAGGAGGAGGAAGAAGAGGAGGAGGATGATGAAGAGGACGAGGAGGATGAGTATATGTATGTGAATGATGTAGATATGGATTCATTCTGTTCATCGCTCAACGCGAACCATCATCACCCAATAATGAGAAAAGGACGGTTTTCTTGTGGGGAAATAAACAGCTTATACGAAACACTCGATCATCATTCAAAAAAATGATCGCAAGCTAATCTCCAATGTATGGCAAGCCATCTATCAGAATAGTGAATAGCCCAAGAGATGGTGGAGGGGGGGGGGGGGGGGGGGGGGGGAGCTTACCATATGGTGCGGGTTTTCCCAGTTGTCCCAGCTGTACCGGCTGAGCAGGCTGAACCACGTAGCCATGGTTTGGGTTGCCACCATAAGCGTACGAGGTCTGCTCAAACATTGAACAAAATAAAGAAAAGATGAATATTATAGTAATGTTGGTTTAAACTAATTTTCACATAGGTTCCATTAACTTTATACAATTTAAACCCAAATCATTTGGAGCGTTCTCACTTCTTTTCATATATGTAGGCGGGGCGGGGGATGCAGCCTCCCCCCCCCCCCCCCCCCCCCTCCCCTTGGGATATTTCAAACGGCCATATTCGGACAAAACCATGCCACATTTCATATTTGACCAAATAATATTACATTCGGCCAGAGTCGTCTTATTTTCTGGAAAAACCGCCGTTTACTAGGGCAAAAATCGTGTTACTTTTCAGACTTAATCATCAAAAACATATCATTTTCGGGCATCGAAAAGGGCAAGAACCTTTTGTTTTAATGCTTTTAAAGGCGATTCAGCCAGAACACCTGAGCAAACAAGGCCGGGGTGGCCTTACGCCCCCCCCCCCCCCCCCCCCCTCCCCCTTCGCAATTGTTTGTATTGCTCCGGAGCGCGTATAGATGACGCCCTGCATGTCCCTGCTACTTGGCGACTTGTTTTCTCTTGGGTCTTGTGCATAAACGCCCCCCTCTCAAAAAAATGAAATGGAAGCTCTTATTACCAATAATGTGAAAGAATATTATTATACTAATATAGGATCATCCAAATTTTGCCAAGAAACCGCCTACTAACTGATATATTTGCAGAATTGTATATCTGTCCCATTGGGACAGATATGTCGTCCATACGCTATGTGTATTACGACCAGCGGTTTTCTTCCGATATTTCTGTATTTAACGATGCGATGCTTATCGTCGGATTTTACCACACATGCCCTATTTCAATACATATTCAACAATAATGATCAATATAGATGTATTCGGCTACTTTCCCGAAACTGATCTTGGGCTTTAAACCTAAGTTTTTGAAAATCGGACCTACCGTTACGAATTCACGTGACCTTTTGTTTATGCATGTCAGCCCGAAAATCGCTCAATTTCGTGATTTGTGTACAAAACATACGGAAATGTCAGTTTTCGTAAAAAGAGATATATCATTAGTCATTTGGTCTTGTTTACATATTAGAAGTTTGCTTTGGTGTTCAAAATAGTTGTATTATAGTTAGAAATAAAATAAACAACAAAAATAATAAAATACATATGTAAAAAAAAAAGAAATACATAAGAAATTATTTAAAAAAATAAGGATGAAACTGGCTCTCCCAAATTTGTTTGTTGTATTATTATTCCAAATGGTCTGAAGAACATATGTAGTGAAAACCACTGTTTGATTATAAATAATATATGAATATAGGATATATGACGGGTATGTGCAGCTTACGAGACCCTTGTTTTCACATCCGATTGCCGCTCTAAAGATACCCGATTTTCAAAATTGCCGCTCCCTATAGACCCCCGGAATGACTTGGCTAGGTAGTTGAGTAGCGCCGGGTCCATTATTGTTCTTCTAGTCAGTCCTTTTTGAGGGTTTCCGTATGTCTTTTGTAACTCCAGGTCCATGTGTTTTGTAGTTTTAGTCTTCTCCTTATACCCCTTAACTCCTGTTTCAGGATGTTTGTAGCTCCAAAAGCCCTAAATGTTGTGCTTGTAGTCATCTCTTATGACCCTTTTTTTCAGAGTTCCGTGAGGCACACCCCCGTCAAAAACTAATTCTAGTGCCCCCTCCCCGGAATTAAACATATAATAAAACCAATACATAATGTGTGAACCATTAACATCATACATGGGGTGTGTATAGCAGGGAACACATAAGTTGGGCCAAGTTATATACCATGTTGGAAGTGGTAGAGAGAGAGGTAATTTACATACCATGGTGGTGGACGTGATGGAGGTGGTATAAGTGGGTAGGCCGGGGAGAGGCAATGTTACATACCGTGGTGGTGGTGGTAGAGGTTGTAGAGGGGTAGGGAATGTTACTTACCGTGGTGGTAGAGGGAGAGGCAAGTTTACATACCGTGGTGGTGGTAGAAGTGGTAGAGGGAGAGGTAATGTTACATACCGTGGTGGTGGTGGTGGTGGTAGAGGTTGTAAGGGGATAGGTAATGTTACATACCGTGGTGGTGGTGGTGGTGGTGGTGGTGGTGGTGGAGGTGGTGGTGGTGGTGTAAGTGGTAAGGGTAGTGGTAATGTCACATACCGTGGTGGTGAATATAAGAGGATAGGAAATGTTACATACCGTGGTAGTTGTGGTATATGTGGTAGAAGGGTAGGTAATGTTACTTACCGTGTTGGTAGAGGGAGAGGCAAGTTTACATACCGTGGTAGTGGTAGAAGTGGTAGAGGGAGAGGCAAGGTTATATATCGTTGTGGTATTGGTAGAGGTGCTTGTGGCAGTGGCAATGTTACATACCGTGGTGGTTGTGGTAGAGGTAGTAGATGGGTAGGCAATGTTACTTACCGTGGTGGTAGAGGGAGAGGTGGTAGAGGGAGTGGTAATGTTACATACCGAGGTGGTGGTGGTGGTAAGCGGATAGGTAATGTTACTTTCCGTGGTGGTATTGGTAGAGGTGGTAGAGAAAGAGGCAAGGTTACATACCGTGGTGGTGGTGGTGGTGGTGGGCGAGGGAGAGGCACAGCAGCAGCGGAGTCCCTCGCAGCAGATGGCTGCTCCCGCGATGGATACGACAAACTCAATGAAGGCTAGGACACCCAAGACGGCGTGGATAGCGACTTCTCCCTGAAAGTAGACATTCCGAATGAAATATTTTTTTGCATTCCACCCGATTATTCATTACAAAATATGTATCACATATATCGAGTTTGCACGTGAAGGTACGAGCTGGGCCCTTCCTGTTCGAGTTAGAGCAAGCACGAGATGGGGGCGGGGGGGGGGGGGGCGGGGGGGGGGGGCGGGGGGGGTAGGGGTCTCGCACCAAAATTGTCTGAGTCTGAGGCCAAGACTATAGGTTGAAAGTCGTGAAAAAGTCGTAAAAAGTGGACTCGAGAACGGTCACTAAAGGTCATACCCCTGCATGTATTAAATTATTAAATAACGTACTGTAAAATTAAATTAAACCCATTTTTAAGCTAATATTTGTAAGTAAATCAAAGTTGATTTTACAACTGCATTATAATTAAATAAATCATATTATAATTGTTTAAAATTATATGTAACAAAGTGACCTAACATAAAAAGACATTACATTATAATGGGAATTAAAATAATACAACATTATGGGTAAACAATTAAAGGTTAAAGGGGTAGTTTAGTTTTGGTAAGGCTGAACTTTAGTAGCCAAAACCTGCACAGTAACATTGTAAACTAATAGTTATAACTCCACCATGCTCGAAAGGTATACACAATTACAAACGACTAAGTAAAAAGCCTGTTATCATTCAAAAAGCGCCATTAAAACTCAAGAGGGCGCTTTTTAAAAAGGCATTTGTTTCAACCATTTTTCATACAAAATTATGCATGTGATGTTTTGTTGATATAATGATTAAATAGCGAGATCATCAACAACTATTTAAAAAACGTTTTTGAAAAATTTTGAAAAAGTGCAAGCATTTTTTTATTTTTTTCTAAAAATCATCTAATTATTTGGGGCCCAAATAATTATAAGATCAGATATATTTATTGATATTTCAGCCATTTCTGGGTCGATTTTGACCAAATAAAGTTTATTCTGCCATTAAAATTGCATGTTCTCTCAAATTCGACACTCAGTTTTTCATAACCTCACAAAAAAGTTGTGATGTGCAGCGCCCTCTCTACCAAAACTAAACTACCCCTTTAAGTATATTATATTTAAAATCGACACAAGCAGTTTTGAGTATAAACATAACGTGCGATCGGAATTCGTCACACACAAAATAGCCCGGTCACATATCAACGGATAGGGCAAACGTATATCAAACGGAGAGCTAATTTTTTTATCCGTTCTATGCGTTTCTTGTCCGTTCCTTATCCGGTGATGAACGTTGTTCTATGTTTTGTACATGAAGCAATGGAGACGACTTTTATCACCAGATAATTTAATTTCGCAAGTTGTCTATTCGTTGGGCATACGTTTCCGCTATCCGTTGATATCTGACCGGGCCATATAATAGTCAGTGCACGCACCTCTGTATCACAGCTGGAAGAGCCGCAAGCGTTGAGTGCATCGAATACTTCGGAAATGGCGAAAAAGGAAACTTCGACGCACATCATACCGAACGCCTGCAGAGTGGAGAGGATGCTCATCACAAGGTAACCCGTGATCTACAAGGAGCAAGAGACAAATATGCGATGTCAAGAATTATGTGCGTCGATCTGTAATCGATACCCATTCATCAAGGGGGGGTGATATATTCATTCATCCCCCTGATGACTAGGTATTACGTAAGTTTCAACGTCCATGTCAAGAATTGCCAAATGCCATTTGGCCACGTCGATGGGATATACAATGCAGAGCACTTACTAACAATTGGGGAAAGGGAGGCCGCCTTTAAACCTTCTAAGACGGTGGAAAGGAGGGCGGGGGGTATAAGGGCCCCTCCTTCTTCCCCTTCCTTGATTCTCGCAATTACTCTAAAATGCGAAATTCTCATTTCGTGTAGCTTGATGAATTTTTCTATCGCGTTTGGCTCATCTTTTGAAAGAAAACTTGCGACTATGAATGGCTGTGGTGGTACGTGTCATTTTAAAAGGAAAGTATGCAGTTCTGGTCAAAGTTAATTTTAGTTAGTAAAACTTGTAAGTTATCATTACAAACGTATAGTTCAATGATGTTGAACGGTGCAGGTTTTGGTTACTAAAGTTCAGCCTTACCAAAACTGTACCACCCCTTTAATGACACAAAATAAACTAAAACCCCAAAACAATACAATTAAGAGAAATGAACAGAACATTCAATGTGTTATGTTTTTCTTTTAATAAAAAGGGTTATGTAGGATCCAAGAAGGAGTTTAAAAAAGGAAAGGTTTTTTTAGTCGACTTACTGGAAATGATACTCAGTGTTAAAATACAATTGTATATACATGTCGCATACACGTACTGAACAATGACCGAGACAGGGACATCGCTTCAAAGTTATAGGATAAAGATGCCACCTAGTAATTTGACAAAATTCTACATTTTTAAAGGGGAGATACGTGTTATGCCTATAGCTATTTACCACACAAGTGCCCCTGTTTTTGGAGACGACCCCGAGAATCCCCGTCAGAAAGAAGAACTGCAAGATCAAAGAAAAGACAAGCATTATTCATTGTAATAATAATAATAGTAATGATGATAATAATAATAATACTACTAATAATAATGATAATAATAATAATAATAATGATAATAATAATAATAATAATAATAATAATAATAATAATAATAATAATAATAATAATAATAATAATAATAAAAAAATAATAATGATAATAATAATAATGATGATAATAATAATAATGATGATGATAATAATAATAATAATAATAATAATAATAATAATAATAATAATGATAATGATAATAATAATAATAATAATAATAATGATAATAAAAAATAAAAAATAATAATAATAATAATAATAAAAAAAATAATAATGATAATAATAATAATGATAATGATAATAATAATAATAATAATAATAATAATAATAATAATAATAATAATAATAATAATAATAATAATAATAATGATGATAATACAAAATAATAAGAAGAATAATAATAATTTCATTTTCATTTAATTTCATTTGACTTCGTCCCAAAGAAAGGGGTAACTCAATTTGGCAAGTTGTTCTGACAATGGTTAAAAAAATACATGATACAAACATTTAAATGTATACAACAATACTATGACTGTTTGAATAAAGTGTACAAATGAATACAAATACGAATACTGCTAACATTCAACCTCGAAACAGAAATTTCAATAAATTATTACTGCACTGACACAAAACAACATTCGAAAGAGCGAAGAATGATTGAAGAAGATTAAAGATAACATTTACGATAGTATAGGTTTTCCCATTCATTTGAACACTTGTGTTATTCAATTTCGTCCCGAGAAGCCGAGAATGTGCCAATGACAACTTCCATTTCGTCTATTGTTGACCAATTTTACAAAAAGTCCATTCAATTTAGTCATTATAAAGTTATGAACCAGAGCACTAAAACACTGATTGCCCATTGAAGTAAAATTCATTTGGATGGGCATATATCTCAGGCAAAACTTCACATATTCATTTTCGGTATTTGGACATTATTTATTACGCTCTTTCGGAAAATAAAGTTCAAATTTGAAAATTGTAAAAATAGATGTTTATGACGTCATATATAACGTCACACGAGTATGAATGGAAAATAATGAAATTAAATGCCCAATGCGGAAATTGATCATCACATTGTACACTGGCCGGAGTGATCGGACGAAATTGAATGAGCTTTGACTAAAACGATCGCTACATTGACGAACTCGGTTGCGAAAGAACCACTACATAGATCTGCAAGTGCGTTTAATTGACCCCGATAAAGTAACAATTCAAGATAAGTTTAGGCACTGATGAATATGCTGATGATGATCATCATCATCGTCATCATCACCATACTCATATTGTTGACCCATTCTGTCCGAGAACCTTTGTATGGTAGATACCTAGTCTATGATCTAGACCCTTGATCGAATGCTGAAAATTATCCCACCACCCAACGAGAGAGATCTGCACAACAGCAGTGATGGCTGCCAGATATGCAGACCTCTCTCGTTGTGCAGATCTCTCTCGTTGGTGGCGCTACATCTTGGGGTGGTAGGAGCTAGTTCAGCATGCGATCGAGGGTCTCGATCCTAGACTAGTACATACCAGGGGACCAGACCAGAGGCCTGAGTGGACGTAGTAGTAGATGGTGATGGAGACAGATCCGAGGATGATGGATAGGACGGCGATGATGAGCTGGATGATGCCCGTCACCACTCCCCCCGTCAAATTGAACTTCGTCGACGTCCCGCTGCAACACACCTCCTCCTGGGGCGCGCCCGCAATCGAAAAGAGCGAAACCAAAGTAAAATGAATTTTATTTTTTGCACCCCTTGACAAATATTTATTGCACTGAAATGGTTCTAGGACTACTATACCCCTGGACAATTTACACCCCGGACAATTGCCCCCATGGACAATTTGGGCTACTAAACTTAGAAAACAGCCTTGAATTAATGATTTGGAATCAGTTTTTAGACTATTATCATTATTTGTATTATAATTTTTCATTATTACTGTAAGTATTATTATTAGAGTTATTATTGCTCGTCATCACATGGTGGAATTCACAAAGGAGGTTTGTAGGAGGTTTTTACAAACCATGGTTCGACCAAGGTCTACATCTATGGAATGCCATTTGTAAACTGATGTAGAAAGAATGTAAACCCATTGTTAACTCCTTGTTAACAATGTTGATTTACAATTTGCTTGTATACGAGCAGCATTCCATAGATGTAGACCATCGTCAAACCATGGTTTGTACATACCTCCTACAAACCTCCTTTGTGAATGTCACCCATCTCTTATCACTACCAGCAGTGGTAGTCATAATCCAGATGGATGTTTCCGGACTATAGGTAGTGCTGATTTGAGGGGTATACTCGTCTGGGGGGAGGGGTAGGGATCGTCGGAGTTTGGGAATATTATTGGGGGTTATTGTCTCGGGGTAATCGTCCAGGGATAATTGTCTATTGAATACATGCATGAAAAAATGTATAGCCAAAACAATGTTATTATATTATACTGGCTACGTAATTTTTTAAAGATTTGTTATTCGGTGTCAAGATGAAAAATAACCACAAATAGTGAGCAAATAAAAAAGTGAGTTTCGTTTGGAATCGAACCGAGACATTCGGATTGCAAGACCAGGGATTTCATCATGCTAATCATTAAAGGGTGACTAAATTACAAATGCATGTTGACGTTTGTTGATCATTCTGAAATAATGAATGCATCACATATCTTTTGACTATTTGATGTACACTTTTGTTCTATATTTTCTATTATTTTTTCTATTAATGTTATTCTACCTGCTAAGCTCCACCACTAAAGAAAACCCTCCAGCATTGACTGTTGTGACATCATAATGCCATTCAACCATCAGTTAGCTAGATATACAGGAACAAAAGATATGTTCTCACCACTAAGTACCTTATTGCATTAGCATTGAATGTTTCCATTGAAACCCTTCTTTTCATGCTGAGTGGGCATTGTATAAAACATGCAATGCTATCGTGAACAGGTGGTCAGTTGATAGGAAGAGAATTATCAATGTCGTTTGTTCATCTAGCTGACTGATGGTTGAATGGTATTATGATGTCACAAAAGTCAATTGCTTCTGGAGGGGTTTTCTTAGGGGTGCATGAAGCTTAGTATGTAGAATAAAAGTAATAGAAAAAATAATGTAAACAATATGACAAAAATGTACATCAAACAGTCAAAATATATGTGATGTATTCATTATCACAGATCAACAAAAGTCAACATGCGTTTGTAATTTAGTCACACTTTAAGCAGTGATATTTGAAAAATAAGCGTATTTTGTCATCTACGCGTATATGATCATGATGATATTGGTCTATACCGGATACCCTTTTCAATGCTCAATTATTAGAAACTGTGTTATACATAAGCTTGAGATAAACCCGAATGTCTAATGATGAGTAAAGTATAGTAAAAGCATGCATGAACCAGGGCCTGTATTCTATAAACTTGTAAGAAAACTTGCTTCAATCAAATTGACTAAGAAAATGTTCTTATGCCGTAAGCCGTATTCCATGACATTTTAAAGACATTAATTGCTTACAGTAAGCAAATTGCCTTTGCATTTTTGCTTACGTAAGAAAACTTATTTAGCCGTATTCTATGAACGATTTTGTCTTTGCTTAAAGGGATAGTTGAGTTTTGGTATAGAGGGCGCTACACAAAATAATTTTGTATGAGATAAAGAAAAACTGGGTGTCAAATTTGAAAGAGCATACAATTATCAAGATCGGTTCAGAAACGGCTGAAATATTCGTAAACATCGTTGTGCGCCTTGGAATCTCCGGGACTCAGCAGCCCCTTACTCCCACGGCCAGTCACGGATACCGTGATAGACCGTGCGAAAACTTGGCAAGACCTAACAAAACTTGAATACAGAGGGAATAAATGGCCCAAACCCCACGGCGCACTACGTTTCGGGAAACTCGGGGCTAATGCTATGGTTTACACTATGACCCCGGCGGCCACGGCAGCCCCGTTTGCCCAAAACGTAATGCGCCGTGAGATTTTGGCAAATTTTATCTGTGTATTCAAGTTTTGTTAGGTCTTGCCAAGTTTTCTCACGGTCTATCACGGTCTACCACAGTATCCGTGACGGGGCGTGGGGGGAAGAGCCCCTTCCCCCCACTGATGGTGTGTTTACACCATGTTCCAAGCGGCCACGGCAGCCCCGTTTGAAGCCACCGTGGACAAAACGGGATTGCGTGAGACATCGCGGGGGGACGGAATGGGCAAACGTGACAGGCCGCGATTGCCGGGGATGCCGGGCCAGATTTTTAAACTGTCAACAAAATTGCCACGGCAGTCACGGTGCGGAAGTAAAACGGGGTGAACGCAACAAAACGTTACAGTACCGTAATAGGCCGTAACAAAACTTGGAGGCTGTCCGTAGTAGGACGGGAAAGGACCATGAGATGTGGGGGAATTTCTTCCCGTCCTACTACGGACAGCCTCCAAGTTTTGTTACGCCCTGTCACGTTTTGTTGCGTTCACCCCGTTTTACTACGGCCTGCTAGGTTGCCGTGGCAAATTTGTTGACAGTTTAAAAATCTGGCCCCGCATACACGGCAGTCACGTTTGCCCATTCCGTCCCCCCGCGTTGTCTCACGTCTATCCCGTTTTGTCCACGGTGGCCTGAAACGGGGCTGCCGTACGTGGCCGCCGGGGTCATAGTGTAAACCTAGCATAACGTGGCCACCGGTAACATGGTGTAAACGTTGCATATACGGGGAAATTCAAGCAAAAATGCATATATCTAAGCATGTTTGCTTATGATAAGCAAAAAATGCTAGGATTTCTTGCTTAATTAATGTGTTTATGGAATACAGGCCCAAAACGATGTAACTAGTCTGTACCGGCGTCGGATTGACAATCACATTGGTTTGGCCTGGTTGAGGCTGGTAAACATCGGCTGATACCGGTTCTTGTAGGTATTGGTATGGAGGCTGCTGCATCTTGGTTAGTGGATTATCTGCAATTTGAAGACAAAAAGGGTGAATATGAATAACATTAATCAATATTGTCATAGTTTTCAATTTGTATCATAGAGGATTCAGAATTGTACAAAATAACTACTATTTGAAATAACCAATAGTTAGTTGGTTGTTGTAGTGATCAAATATAAATTGGAGTTTTCACATAAACTTCATTGTTTTAGCAGAAACATAAATTTGATAAGCAGGGACATTGGGCCATTTATTCAGACTGCATGATAGACGATTGGGTCCTTTATGGGCCCTAATAACAAGAAGCCGCAATCATATCGTGGACAACCGCATGCAAAATATTTCATTTTATTTTAATTTCCAGTTTATTTAACTCATGAAACTGCAAAAAAATACAAATAAAACAAAAATAATGACAACAACTACATAATAATGACATACTAAAAGAAACAAGTTAATAAGTAGTATAAATATATTAATAACACATTTTGAAATCAAATTGCACAACTATTACAGCATTTGAACGGGTATGATTCTCATTTCACATTTTTCACATTTCATCAACTAATTTAGTGTCAAAGGGCCCCATTTCGGGAAGTTTCAATACAAACATATTCAAGGTAAATCGTTATGTTCAACAAAACAAATCGCATTTAATCACAGCCAATTACTCGCCCACTGAGCACTGAGATCGAAGCCTGCAAACTTGCTAGTTGGACATAATATTATACACCTTTGTAATTCATCAGTAACTAAAAAAAAAAAAGGGAAACAAAAAAGGAATTGCCCGCGTTACATTCTAAGCCCGGTCACATATCATCAGATAGCGTGAACGGATGCCCGACGAATATAACATTTGCCAAATCATCGGTAGGAGAAAGTCTTCTCTATTTCTTCATGCACAAGATATTCTACTGGATAGAACAACGTACATCGCCTGACAATCAGGAACAGATAAGAAACGCATCCAAACGGAGACGAACGGATTTAAAATGTTACTCTCAGTCGGGCATCCGTTCACGCTATCCGGTGATATGTGACCGGGTCTTTACAAATATCACAGAATACAACTTGTGAGGCCCACAACAAAAGTAATGAGCCTGAGGCAGTATATTAAAGCACAATGCTTCATGCAGATCAGGGTAATAATAATGAAAATCCCTTTCCAGGCCGTACTAGTTCCGCAAAGTACATAATGGGACATAAACGAATTTTGATAATGACACCGGTTAAACTTTGCAAATAATATGCACTGTAGAAAACACATTTTTGTAAATTAAATCAACTATACCTATATTTATTAGAAGCATTATTTGAATAATGTTAGACAACAGCCCACTGCGGCTTTGTATGGTCAGAACATTTGGGATAAGGGCATTTATTTGTTTTTATTTATTTATTTAGCTCAGAAGGGCATTTTCGCCAGTAGAACGGCCGGTGTATGCTCGATCACTGTGGGCTCCGCCGCGTTTTTTAGGGGTCGGCCGACGTTTTTTCAATTCAATAAAGGTTTATTAAAAAATGACATCATCGCAGCCGAAGCTGAATTGCCAAGTCATTTACATAGTAAAATACATGATAATGGTTAAAATAGTTAAAAACAGTCATGTACATGAATGAACATCCAAATTGAAATCATAATTATACTAATAAATGAATAAATAAGTAACTGTATCATTATATATAACATTATAATAATACACATGCGCATTAATCAATTTCATGAATAATAATTATTTAAGATCCGCACAAAAAAAGGAATTGAACTGTTTTTGAAACGATTGGTTTTACAATGTAATGGGGTGTATTTCTGGACATTTCGTAAATTAAAGTTAACCATTCTTTGATCTGGCAGCCATGAAGAACAAAGTTCGTGTTTTTCTAAACTAATAGCAAAATCAAGACAAAGTTTCTCCCTACGTTCTTTCAATGTTGTAAATTTGCACACATCTAAAGCATGATTATAAGATTCATAGTTGAGTCCCAAGATAATTCTAAATGCACGTTTTTGTATTTTTTCGATATCATCAGTTTGTTTACTTGTGAGGTTAGAATGAAAAGGTGGGGCACAATACTCTAATATTGGTCGTATGTATCCAGTATAAACAATTAAAAGATCACAAATGGGTAGATTAAAACGTTTCAAAGTACGTAACATAAATAACTTTCTATTGCACTTCTTTATCATTTCCTTAACTTGAGTGTCCCATTTTAAATCACATTGAACATAAACTCCAAGTACTTTAATTACATTTTCTTCATTTAAGAGTGTTTCATTTATAGACAACATTTGTGGAGTTTTATTCCTCATAAAAGAGACTGCCATAACAATACATTTAGATGGGTTAAGTTTCATATTATTGAGCGAAGACCAAGTTTCTAAAGATAATAATTCCGATTGTAATGTTGATACTTGTGTAAAATTCCGACTTTCCACTATGGTTAAATCATCTACATACTTATAAAAAGGTAATACACAATCATAACATGCATCATTTACCATAATTAAAAATAGAATAGGCCCCAACTTGGTACCTTGTGGAACTCCTGCATTATTTATTTTTACATCTGAAATATGGCCTTTGTATCTGACTACTTGTTGGCGGCATTCTAAAAAATCTACTATTAATGAAATAACACATGGTCGTACACCCAATTTAACAAGTTTACCGAAACCTGCTCCCGAATTCCAGCGATTTTCGCCCGATTCTTTTTGTTTACTGATGGGCGCCGGATTTCTGATCAATGATGTCCATTATACACCGTGTCCCAGAAAAAACGAAACCGGGTTTCATGGCAGAAATTTTCTGTCATAATGAATAATTTAATTGATGATATACATATGCCTGGAAAGCTCTGTGTCTCTTCTTTCATTTGATGTGCAACTTATGGCACATACTTCAAGCATGACTGAATTAGAACAATGGAAAGTGGTGTTACCAATATTCAATTTGCACGCATAAATTTGAAGTTTGGGTGAGTTTTAAAGAGTTGCAAACGTACTTATTTTTAAAAAGGACAAACACCACATAAAAGTTCATATTTGTATCTTTTACATGACACCTCATGCTAAAAAAGTAAATGATTTATGCCAGAGAACGAGTACAATGAAAACATGCCTGATTTCTGTCCGAATGAGTGAAAGTTGAGTAAGAAGTCGCTCAGCTTTCCTGATTAGCAGCTGACAATGGTTGAGTCGGCATAGTTATGACTCAGCTTTGCTTTTAACTCTAACTCTTGAGTATTCTGGACTGTATTTTACCATTCAATTATACTTCTGGACAATCAGTAACATGATCTAAGCATGTCTACATAATCTACAGCCAGAAATCTGCAAATTGTGACTCGTAATATGACCTGAAATTCGAAGTATCAATTCGGCAAGTACACTCAATTTATACGCTGAGTCCCACCTCATCATATTCGTGTTGGCTTTTCTCTGTCACTGACTATTTACACTAAGCTCCTGCCTGCTAGTATTGAATCCTCTTTGCCCGCAATCTTGCCTATACAAACACGGTTTGTTTGTTGACTCTTCACTATTGTTACTTTGTTGCTCACATAATACCGTCATGTCTAACACCAAGCGAACAACAAGATCTATAACTTCAAGCAACAAAGAACGCGCTGATGTCGATGAAGAGACTCTATTAAGCCACAACAAGGGCAATGAACTGGATCTTGATCGTATTGATGCTTGTGTTCAGAAAGCGGTCGAGAAGGCAATGGAAAAGGAGCGAGTAAAGATGAATGAGCAAATGGAGAGAAGAGAAAGACAGATGAGGGAGCTGATTGAACAGAAGCTTGGAAGCCTGCACGAGCTTGAAGTGGCCATCGACAGGAAGCTCAAAAATCTGCAAGATTCTCAGCAATCCTACGAGACCGAGAGAGAGAGGGTGACAGAGGTTACACGGGACCTAGACGACCTCCAGCAATACTCCCGTCGCAACAACATCCGCATCTTCGGGCTTCCTGAGAACGGCGGAGAAGACACCGACCAACTGGTCTGCGACCTAGCTGAGAGAATCGGCGTACGCGTCTTGGCTCAGGATATTGATCGCTCCCACCGCATTGGGAGACGGTCAACGCAACCCGCATCAACATCGCAGGATATAACTCCTACGCCAGCGCAGCTCGGAAAGACCAGAGGGATACTCATGCTCGAGCTATCATAGTCAAGTTTATATCGTACAAGACTAAACTCTCATTCATTAAGAATCGGCGTAAACTGAAGGGCTCAGGGGTAGTGGTAGCGGAAGACTTAACAAAAAAGAATGTGAGTCTCCTGTCTCAGACGACGCGTCACGAAAAGGTGCGATCAGCATGGTCCATGGACGGCAGAATATTTGCCATGGTGAAAACCACGAACGGACAAGAGATGAGGAGACTCATAACATCACCTTCAGCCTTATCACACCTGTAAACAAATCTTGCCACTTAAACATTTTTAATGACAATTGTAAGTACATTATGCTCTTATAGTTATTGATTATTATAATGTCAAATTTTAGTCATATTTATTTCGCAGATATTTATATATATTACCGATACTTTTTAAAAACATATTCTCACTGTATTGATTATTATTATCTCTCAATCGTATTTGCAGTTTCTGGCTCCACCTCGTAAATTTTACTAGCATTTTATGAACATTTTTAGTGTCTGATGGTATGTGTGTAGTGTGAAATGGTATTCATGTGTGATATCTGTGGTGCATCTGTGGAATTTCATAATAATACACCTATTTCGTTTTGTTTGAATTGTTGTAATTTATTTCCTGTCAATCATTATGTACATGATGATGATTTTAAACTTAATTTGTTTTGTTTTTTTAATTTGAATAATGATGTTGATTTGGCAAAATTTGAACGTATGAAAATTAATCCATTTGAAATAAGTAGTAGTATTGAAGATATAATATTTGGTGAAGATAATTCATTGTTAGGCACCCCAGAAGAATGTAGTTTTAGACAAAGACAAAAATGTAAATATATATTTACTGACGAATTTCAATCAACCATAGATATACAGGACACATTTTCACTTCTTCATGTAAATGCAAGAAGTTTACCTCACAATTTTGATGATTTTATTTGTATGTTAACATCACTCAATCATGAATTTACAGCAATTGGTATCTCTGAAACATGGTTTAATTTAAATACAAAAACAGAAATGTATAATGTTGATGGTTATAATTTGGTGTATTTAAATCGGAAAGATAAAAAAGGTGGAGGTGTCGCCTTATATATTGATAATAAATATGATTATATAATACATTCTGATTTATCTTTGAGTACACAAGAATATGATTCGCTATTTATTGAGTTAACGTCTAAAAACATGCAGTCAGTTGTAATTGGTTGTATATATCGTGCCCCTAACACAAATATTGATGTCTTTATTGAGAAAATTAATGTTTATTTAGAAAATCTGAATCAAACAAATAAACATTTGTATATTATGGGTGACTTTAACATAAACTTATTAAACGTAGATACTCATGAACAGTCAAGTAATTTTGTAGAATCCATGTTTTCTTGTAATTTATATCCGTTGATAACGAAGCCATCCAGAATTACACCCTCTACGGCAACCTTAATAGATAACATTTTTTGTAATTCGATAGAAAGTACTTTTAATACTGGATTGATTATAGCTGATGTTTCAGATCATTTTCCCATTTTCTGTATTAAGAAGTTAAATAGAAGAACATTACAAAAGAATACGAATATTCATAGTAGATTAATTAATGATGAAAATATTGTTAAATTTAAAAATAAATTGAGAGAAGTAACTTGGAGTACAATGTATGAAAATGATAATATTGATGTCAATATGTGTTATGATCATTTTATGATTAAATTTTCTTTGATATATGACGAATGTTTCCCGCTAGTCAAACAAAAATCACAACATAAGTGTAAATTTAAAAAACCCTGGATTACAAGTGGTTTATTAAAATCGATTCAGAAAAAACATAGATTATATAAAAATTATTTGAAAAAACCATGTGCTAATAATAAAAATAAATTTCTTAAGTATAAAAATAAATTAACTAATATACTTCGGACTGTAAAAGCCGATTATTATTATGCAATATTTTCTAAATTGAAGGGTGATATTAAAAAAATGTGGATGAAAATAAATGATATTCTCGGGAATAAGAGACGCAATAAGTTGCCATCAATAATGTATCACAATAATACTAAGCTGAACTCTGTGAAAAGTATTGTTGATGAATTTAATTCATACTTTATTTCTTTGGGGGAAAAAACGGTAGGAAACATTCCGATTGTCAATAGTTCATTTGATTCTTTTTTACCAAATGACGTTGAATATAATTCTTTCTTTATGAGACCAACTACAGTAAATGAAATTATTGAAATAACTAAAAATTTAAAATCGTCCAAATCAATTGGCCCTGACAATATTTGTTCAAATATCATTAAAAATACTATTCATGACTATGTTGAACCTTTGTGTTGTATTTTTAATAAATCATTACAAACAGGTATTGTCCCTAATAAATTAAAAATTGCAAAAATAGTACCAATTTATAAAAAGGATGATGTAAACGATATTACAAATTATAGACCAATTGCCATTCTCCCTATATTTGATAAAATTTTAGAAAAAATTATTCATAAAAGACTTTATAATTTTTTGCAGTATAATAATGTATTAATAGATGAACAATTTGGCTTCCGAAAAAATCATTCAACTGCCCTAGCCATTCTAAATTTAACGCATCAAATACAAAATGAAATAGAAAATGGCAAATATTGTATAGGATTATTCATGGATTTATCTAAAGCATTTGACACCATTGACCATCGCATTCTTTTAAGTAAATTATATTATTATGGTATAAGAGGTACAGCCTTAAAGTGGTTTCAAGATTACTTGAGTGATAGAAAACAATTTGTGATGGTCAATGGTGTCAAATCATCAATACAATACAATACCTGCGGTGTTCCTCAAGGATCTGTTCTGGGTCCTCTTCTGTTCCTTGTTTATATAAACGATATTGTTAATTCTTCAAATATTTTACGATTTTCCTTGTTTGCTGATGACACTGCAGCTCTTATGAGTAACAGCAATTTACATACTCTACTGACATCCATGAACAAGGAAATTAAAAATGTATCATTATGGTTCAAGGTCAATAAACTTGCTTTGAATCTTACAAAAACTAATTATATTATCTTTAGAACAAGGAATAGGAGATTACCCACAAACTTACCAGAATTATATATTGATAATGTGATAATATCCAGATTGCAGAATTTTAAGTTCCTTGGTGTTATAATTAATGAAAATTTAGATTGGAATTCTCATATTTCTTCAGTCTGTAAATCTCTTGCTAGAAGGGTTGGTGTACTTATTAGACTTAAATTCACATTGCCTTGCAATGTTTTATATATGTTATATAATACTATTGTAATGCCACATTTGAATTACTGTAATTATATTTGGGGGAATACATATAAAACTCAACTCACTAAATTATATATTCTCCATAAGAAAGCAGTAAGAATCATTTCTAAATCTGCATGGTCTTGTCCTAGCACCCCTCTCTTTAGACAGTTGCACATTTTACCCATTTATGAATTAATTGCTTTTAATACATTAATATGTATGTACAGTGTACAATTTAGATTATTACCAGCTAAATATTGCAATATGTTTTTTGTTAACTCAAATCTTCACTCGTATTGTACACGACAACGCAATCATTTTCATCAACCTAAAGTTCGATTAACTTCCTCTTTAAACTCTATAAGTTATATTGGTGTTAAGGAATGGAATATGCTCAAAGAATCTATAAAATTAAGTACTACAATTACCAAATTTAAAAAACTCTGTCGTGAGTACCTTTTGGATTACATGCCACATTTATGAAAGTATTTTTTATGAATTTTGTTATACACATTGAAATTATTTGTATTATTATTTGTATTACGTTATCATGTACTTATATTGTTTATACAGTATTATAAACATAGGTGTAGACAGATCTTTGCAAATATTCCACTTGTGTGTATGTGTGTGACTGTGAGTGAAATTACTTTTGTGTGCTTATCGTGTTTTATACTTCTAATTGTGCATTTTAACTGTTTAAATGTATATTACTGGGCTATTTACTTACAAGCTTTGCTTTTTTAATAGTCCGAACCATAAAACATTGTATGTTTGATTTGTAATTTGTAATGTAATATTTCTGTATTACCTGTTTTTTATGGTTGAATAAACTGAAATGAAATGAAATGAGTGAATTTACACAAACATGGGGATCAGAAAACAGGCTAGATCAGGAAAGTTACTCATTTGGGCTGGAATCAAGCATGTTTTCATTGTATTCGTTCTCTGGCATATATAATTTTTTTTTTAATCATGAGGTGTCATATAAAAGATAAAATTATGAATTTTCATGCGGTGTCTGTCCTTTTTCAAAATAAGTACGTTTACTACTCTTAAAACTCTCCCCAAAACCTCACCCAAACTTGCAATTTCTGCGCGCAAATTGAATTTTGGTAACACCACTTTCTATCGTTCTAATTCAGTCATGCGTGAATTATGTGCCATAAGTTGTATATCAAATAAAAGAAGAGACACATAGCTTTTCAGACATATATATATATCATCAAGGAAATTATTCATTATAACATAACATTTCTGCCATGAAACCCGGTTTCGTTTTTTTCTGGGACACGGTGTATTATGTGTTACTGACGTTTCCTGTATTTTTTTCATAGCTACAATTTTATAATTATACGAGCAGTTTCGATATGCAATTATGATAATAATTACATATCGAAACTGCTCGTATAATTATAAAATGAAGCCTAACATCAACACATTTTTTTGTAATGAGTGTATGGTTTGTCCGAGTCGCTTTATGCCTATGAACAGAATCAGCGAAGTAGAATCGGAGTGTGCAATCCCAAATCCAGCGTGGCCAGCAAAAATAATACTATTATGATAGGGAGCAGCAACAATTATGCTAAATTAGGCAAAAATTAATTCCAAACGTCTCGGGAACAAGTTCTGTCCCAATGTTTCCTCAGACAACCCATTGGTTGAGAATCCTGTAAGCGGATGGGGGAGGGGGGGGGGGGGGGGGGGGGGGGGGGCTAGTCGTAGAAAATTTTCGAGACCGAGACCATGTCAAATCTAACAGTTTCGAGACCGAGACCATGATTTTTACACAAATTTCAAGGCCGAGACCAGGATGCTCCGAAAAATTGGTGATGATTGTCGAGGCTTTTTCTTCAAATTATGCCAGAAAAGCCCAGAATTATGCCAAAAAGGGTCAAATTATGCCAGGCATATTATGCCAGATGCTAAAAGGGTCAAAATTATGCCAGAAAGCATAATTATGCCAGATATGGCAACATAGCGGCCAAATCCCTGGTGCAAGTATGCTTCTGTCAATTAGAGTGTGTCTTGTGTGTGTGTCGGGAGGTTGTGCCCGTTGTCAATGGTTGCCTGTGGTTGGTCCCTTCACTGTGTTGCACTTGCTAGAAGAATCAGGTGTCATCTAAAAACCATTTCTGTTATTAACCCACTCAAAATACTCGCGCTATAAAGGGTCAATGGAGAATACATATTATAGATAAATCAATCCGTCCTGAACGGGTTAAATTAGTGCCCGGAGTTATTACTTTGTGATTATTACTATTTTATGACTATGTTTTTTTTGTTATAACTTTGCAATGTTTGAAATGTGCGCCACGAGTGTTCGAGAGTGTTTATGTTTATGGGGGTTCGCGAGGGAGTGAAGCGACCATGCCGTGGGGGTGGGGGGGGGGGGGAGGGGGGCTGGGGGGGGGGGGTGGAGGGTTGTACCCATAGAAGTAGTATATATACAAAGGTTGTACCAAAGACGCTTAATGGAAAGACCGACCACTGTACAATTATCCTGTACAAAGTGAATGGGCAGAGCGCGATGTACAAAATTAACACCAGGGGGGTGTCACTCATAGAAGTATGACTCCAACACTGCCGTTGTAGAACTAGAAGGTAAACTGTATTGCCCGTAGGTACCGTACCCCATACACTTTGTACATAAAGCAATGGCGGGCTGACGGTCTTGTTTACGAGCAGTATTGAACGGAGGAAGTTTGTCACAAAACTGCATTGTGGGAAGATAATTATGACAAAACAATAGGAATGTGCGTAAGGCGCGCACTTTACCAAGCGCACTCACACTGTACATTTTCTATGGCAAATATGTCATTAGCGCGTACAGTTGTGATTTTGCGCGCGATGAATTTGTAAACAATTTTTGCCCTTGGCTGAGACAATGATCCGTGTATGAAGAGCGACTCTTCTGCAAATATTGAGCAATCATAAACAGTATTTAACACAAAATGTAACTTAAAATGTGGTCTTATTAATGGTGTAGAAAAGGGCAACACAAATTGATTACGCTAGATAAAGAAGTGGTGAATATTTCACCGCTCAATGTGATGTATTTCATTATTTAATTCCAGATCAATTTCGAAATACATAGCCTGTCATACTTTTGATGACGTTTTGTGACGTGGCTAAACTGCTTCTAATCGCATGCATACCTAACCGTCATGGCGGCTGAGTTTACCCCCCCTGGTGTCACTGCTGCCAGAGTGCAGCGATTTTTGCTCACCGGAAGAGCCTACAACTGGTTGCATTATGGGCTACTTGGGAACTACAGTTAACCAATCACAGAGTAGTTCAAACGCGTCGTCACGGGATCGAGGTCAATAAAACAAGTTCATATGCATACGTCACAATGGCTCCCATTGTTTTCATAAGCGTGATGAAATCTAGGACAGTGCGCAGGAAAATAGGCGCGATAGTCTACGCACTGCATAAGCATGATGATTGGTCAATTATTTCTAGGTCACTACGCGATGACGTAGAGAAGTAGGCTACGGGAGCTTCAAAAATCGGTTCACTCCGCCATGTTGCCCATGTACAAAGTCTATGGGACACGTGACTTGCGCGCGTTAAGTGAGCCTTCTAGACGGGTTGGTTTGTTTATTCGTACTTCTATGATTAACACGCACTTTCATACGTAGGCTTTTCATTATGACGTCGCAATAACAATGTTTACTTCGCCTGACTAAAAATAACTTCAAGAAGACGTGATAAAGTTTGACGACCCCAAATTTGCATATCGCGCGTGAAATTTGCTTTGCGCACTTGGGTACGCGTACAATTATAAAGAATTAAATAAAGACAGTGCGCGGACTGAGCGCGCATTAACATTATAATACGCGATTAGCCATTGCCATTTTTCTCTACACGGTAAAAATCTTTAAATTTAAAAAATGTTTCTCACAGCTTTGATTTCAATTGTAAAATCGCTATCGACTATAATTTTTAAATATTTTTCTTATCATGAGGATAATATTAATTCTACATAAAGACATAGCCCTAAAGGTTACTATAGGTCTACCCTAAGCTGTTGTTCAATCTTCATGCTAGCCTGATTTGCCGAGTATTTGTAAGTACAGTTTGATCCTTATTTTCTTTAAAATTCTTACGAAAGAAGGGGACATCTGTTCCAAAAAATCTATCGACTATAATTTTTAAATGTTTTTTTATAAATAAAAATGACACAAATGCAGTGATATAATAAATTCCCTATGGTTACTAAGGTCTGGCTTAAGCTCGATTTGAATCTTCATTCTGTTTGAAGGGACATCGCTGCGCGACCGCCAGTGATCTGTCTTGTAATTCTACAGTCTTTGGTTGTACCCATATTTGAGGGCTCTATTGCGCACTCACTCAGGACTACATACATTATGGTTGAAAAGCAGTTTCTCTATGTAGATAACAAAAAAAAACAATATTTTCGCCCAGATCTGCAATGATATATTGGCGTAAATGTGCACACGAATTAATGACAATGTGCTTTCAATTCGGTATTCATTTATTCACTTCATTCGACATTCATTTCATTTTATTTCGTCCCACAACAAAGGGGAAAATCAATTTGGCAATCAATTGTGGGTGAACTTCGCCTTGCATCGGCAAGCGAACAGACGAAACATTCTATAGAAATATCAGACAAAGCATTTTACCTAGAGGAGGAAAAACATACAAAAATTTGACAATTTGATGATGTAGCAATCTGATGC
This sequence comes from Echinarachnius parma, assembly GCA_037951105.1. Lineage (NCBI taxonomy): Eukaryota > Metazoa > Echinodermata > Echinoidea > Clypeasteroida > Echinarachniidae > Echinarachnius > Echinarachnius parma. Next base: position 33,829 of record JBAMJV010003090.1, read on the forward strand.
AATATAATGCCATATACTTCCTCAAAACCCTGGGGGTATTATTTGCACACATATAGAATATATATATCGTAGATTAATTTCGGTTACATCAGCGGTGGTAACAGGTATGGGTACGTTGGCTAAGATAGACTCTATTCTAAATAGTTGAAAATGTTGAGGAAAACTCCAAAGATTTTTGTAAAAATATTTGATTGGTATGTCCTGAAAAGGTTATTCCAGTTGTGTAATATCCTCGATATTATAGAGTCACTTCAGGGATACATTTTTAGTATAGAACATGAACAGTTAACTTGGGAAATAATACACTATTCTGACATACTCTGTGTTTATGTATATCATTTTCGGGGTGGATCTTTTTTGTTTTTGTTGTGTATTCATTTGGTGAATGTATTAGTTTATCACAATATATTTAAACGTGACAAAATACACACGTAAAACGTCATATAAACGAACAACATACTTGAGAATGCTATTAAATGTAACATAATAATTGTCATACTCATATAAATTTGTACTACTAATTGATTATTAAACCTATTTAAACCGTGATACTGTATATGAATTGTGTAAACCTTATAGTCACATTTCCTTAAGTGCTAACATTTGCACGTGAATGACTGATATTGGACATCTCTGTTTCTTGCTAAAAACATAATTTGCACCATCTATAAACACACACATACACATGAATACACTTATGGACACAGGAACACACGCACGTATACACAAACAAAACATACGCACACGAATCCGCATGTATACGAATGTGCCAGAAGCTTATTCATATTTTCAAGATTTAAGACATTTTCAGTCAAAATTATTGTTAAACAACTTAAATATAGTTGATTGCAGTCTGTATGTCATCGGGTGTTAGGCAGCAATAAGCGCCATTCGATTAGAATGTGATACGCCAAATAATAATAAACGGTTGGCTCGTTTCAAATCAACAAGTGAAATCATGAAAAGGTGATCGAGATCTCTGCGCGCACTATACAATAATTATGTTTCATTAAATGTAGAAAAAATAGAAAATATATAATTGAACTCACCCGAAGTGAAATGGTTGGTTTGTATCTGCTGATGATTGTATGAGATAAGGCAACTATGTCCACTGAGTTACAGTTCAATCTGTAGACCTCGGCATACATATGCTTGAATGACCGTGTTGTTGTAAGAGCGCAGGTGAATAATAAATTGTGGTATAATGCGATGCACACGCATCACACGGTTTCAAATGTCAATGCAACATCATATTGAATTTCTCTCTCGCTAACACAAACCATTTTCACATGTTCACGTTATTACCTCCAGTGCATGCGTGGTGTGGTCCGACTGATTGAGGGCGTGTATGTTGTGGGCATGTGAATTATTAGGGAGGGGTGAACACTCATTATATTTGTTTAGTGCTATATAATTGTATGTTGTTTATTATTTTGGTCAAATTATTGAAGGGCACACCCCCCGTGCACACCGTGCCCCCGTACACACTAAGAAAAAATGGGTCACTTTTGCACCCTTGTTTTGCCACACTGGCAGCACCTTTATATAGGTGCACTTTTGCACCTTTATATCAACCAAAAAAGTTGCACCTTCGGGTTAAAAGTGCTTCGTTGCATCTTTCGGGTGCAACGTAGCACCCTAATAACATGCCAATCTGACCACTGTGTGTTTAACGTTGCACCTTTAATCTAAAATGCAAATTTACACCTTACCTTCAGGTGCAAAGTTCCACCTAAAAATGAGCTGCCACCGTTGCAAATAAATTTCACCTTAAAAAGGTTTAAAATTGCGCCTTTTTTAAAGGTGCAGAAAAGGGTGCAAAGAAATAAAGTGAAACCATTTTTTTACTACATTTATTGTTTCACTTCAAATTTTGCTTATCCATTAATATTTGTCTCAGCGATCAGAAAAATAAAAAATTAAGCTGTTTGAATACACGCTAAGTAAACGAGGATTAACTTTGCACCTATATCGGTGCAAACCGTGCCACACTGGGAGCACCTTAAAAGGTGCATTTTTGCACCTTCTGGCAAAGTGCTATGGCTGCACCAAATAATTTGAAGGTTAAAAATTGCACCATTAAGGTGCACCGAGCTGTGAATTAGAGCGCATCGCACGTGTGTGTGGCTCGTCGGGAGAATTCTGCATAATGCATGCGGGACGTGATGAACCTGCTTCCTGATTGGTCGCTACGTATAGGGTAGAGGAATCATCGGAGAGCAACCCAGTTGAGAAAAGGCCATCTCGGCGAAACCATTCCGTGTGATAGTCGCGCTCTCCAGTCGTTCCTGCATAGTGCATACTATATCGTGCATTCAACTCAGCTCAGACAAGAGGCCTTGTCAAAAGGCTAGATATTTATTTGCAGTGGTCTCTAGTCATGATGAAAGTGAACACTTTAATGCATGGATAAGGCTCCCATTCCCCTCGTAAGAAGGGGCATATTATTTTTAAGAAATATGAATCCTTTACAGTAGGTATATTTTGACTGGCTAAAGTAGATTATACATGTGTACTACACTTGATACAAAGTAACGTATATCTGTATAATATATATCAAACATATATGATAAATCAGCTAAACAAATGTATTGGCCGAAAGGTAGACAAGTACAGTAAAGAGAGGATCTGATCCATTTTTCTTTTTTATTTGTAGAATCCAAATCTAAAATTTCATGTGGGTATTATTTCTTTCGCCATCTATCTACATACCACTGGACACCGTTTAGATGATTTGTAAATCACGGAGAGACTTTAATAGTAACATTGTCCAAATCCGCAAAACTTACTTGGAACTCTAGTGGTTCTATCAAACCTTGTTGTATTCATATTAACAATAAAAGCACGGGACAGGTTTCGTTTGTTTTCTTCAAATTTCCATTTCGTTAAAAAAATATTTACGATTGAAGTGTTCAGATGTTAAAATGTTAAAATGCTAAAACGGGATCATTTAAGGCGTGTACTAATTAGTAAGTGCAATGATTTAGTGAATATCACTTTGCAATTTTGCTAATTTCTCGGCCAAAAACATCAATTAAAGGGGTAGTACAGTCAAACCTGCTAATGCGACCACCTGTCTAAAGCGACCACCTGCTCATAACGACCGCTGTCGGGTCAAATGTATTGTTCCTTTAATTTTTTCATTTCAGAGTCGCTAACAACTTTGGACTCTCTTCTTCAAGAATGATCATTCTGACAAGGGCTCATCCCGTGTTGGAGTCTATTACCAGCGACCTTCTCAATCGACATACAAAGCTTTCCAAGTCACCACTACAGATGGGTGAACCATCGGAAAAGGTTGTACCACCCTTCCTTTGCCGCAGTTTCAATCGCCCCAGCTTTGCTTCAATCTTTGACAGCAATGGAAGCAAAACCTCCTATTCCAGCGGATTTTGCGGCTTCATGACCTCCGTCAAGGACAACATCGAAATCTGGCGATTCCAACGTCGAGTAAACCAGGCAAAGTCGCTGTTGGTCCGACTAGACCCGCGGCCGAGACCTCGCTCCATCTTCCTGGAGCGTCAGCGGAAGTGGTCTCTGTGTCCCGAGCGTCGTCAAAGGCGTTGGAAGCAGAAACTCGGGGAGCATAGAGGACGTCGACGAAGCCCAGGAGGAGGCAGATTGCGATGATGTTAATGATGGAGAATTCACAGCTAAACCAGCATCATCGCTACCACAGGAAGGATCAAAACCTATCGGCAAGAAACGACACCTGGAAGCGCTGCAGCGTTTCTTGAAACGCGTGCTACAGTTTCGTCCAATGGTCTCCGGGTGCATGAAAGGGGTACCAGACACGGAGGATGAGGATGATCGGTGATTCTCCCACAAACACGTCTTCGTCCAACCTACCTTCATTTCAAGAGACCCATGGGGGAACGGTGCAAATGATGACTTCACAGACACATGTACTATGACGTCATATCCTCTTGAAGAACAGACTGTGACATACACCAAACATCCAAAGGAAAGAGAGTCAGCCGCTACCTGACGATCCGATGCCTCACCAGGCTAGGACAACGAATGCAAGCCTCGCTCACCTAAACTAAACTAACTTCACAAAATGTGCAATAAACCTCTCGTCGTAGATTTCCACCCAAAACATTGTCATCTCCTAAATATATAACTCCTCCAAATTGCAATCAAATGATTTCATCTCTTTTCACGACTGTTTAATTGAACTGCTATTAGTAATTTCGTGCTGGTGTTTAAATATAAAATAATGATAATGTATTTTATAACGAGAGATAAGAGGGAAGGAAATGAGAATTGAAGATGCAAACTTATGATTACATTTTCTTTTGAATATTTGTATGAAAATATGATACTATTCGATATACTTATTGGTGATGATCGTGATGGCGAAAACTGAAAAGACGACATCGATGACAATAAGTTGATAGAAATATAAGCGACTGTTGAGTGACAATGACTATGCTGAAATCGAGGTTATCGTTAACGTCAGTAAACAATTTTATATTATGAATATCAATCATTTTGATATGAGAACGATTATCAATGTCTCATAAATGGATTTTCTTCAAGGGTCAAAAGATATGGAATGCTCCACCCCTTAAAGTGATACCTGTAAAGTGTCAGATATTGCACAAAATGACATTTGAGACTTCAATCCTATATCAATATCATTGTAAAATACAATTGAAAGATTTGTGAAAGTTTGGAAGAAAATGAACACTGTTTACCTAGTGAAAAAAACGAATATTGAGTTCATATTTTATCACCGAATACTGATGGTCTGCCATACTTTTGTCGCAGTAATGAATGATCCGTTTGAGATATTCGCACCCGTGTATTTTTACACACGTAGTACATAATTCATGGAATTTGAACTCGCTCGGCTCAAAGTTCAATCTCCGGAATGTTCTCACGGGTGCTGCATGCGGACGTTCTCAGCTAAGACAATTGTACTTTTTTCAATTGCGTTGATTAACGCTTTAGAAATAATGATTTTCAATGATAATTATCTTCATATACTAAAGGGACATTTGAAAAAATCAAACCCTATTTTATTCTTCTCTTACCATAAGCTAAACAACACGTACGTAGAAGAGAAACGAGGAAGCTCCAAGTAATTTTCGTGGATTTGGACACTTTACAGGTATGACTTTAACATAATTGAAGTTGTTAAAGATGAGATTCAACAATATGCATCCCCATCTACTCCTATGCAAGTAGATGTAATTTGCTACCATTTGCAATATTTCCCAAAATTGGGGATCGTTTGAATGAAAAAAAAGTGGAATATGTTTGTCACCGTTTGGGATTACAAACACACATCCACAAACATACACACACACACAAACAAACAAACAAACAAACACACACACAAACACACAAACAAACACACACAAACCCGAAAACACACACACAATCACACACGCACACACACACACACAAGCACACGCACACACATATTGTACATAAAAAAACATATGTGCATTAATACTCTTTTGGCAATGAGTTACATAATTATATTCATTTTGTTACAAGTAGTTCTCTTTTATTTACAAATAACATTCACGAATGTTTGCAGTTTGTAAGATTTTTCAACTTTCACTTAGCAAATTGTCAGCATGAATAAGATTATAACAGTGACTAAAACAATAATAATTCCTTGTCACATTCATAAAGGGAAAGACCAAACATGTTTTTTCAAAAGTGCCTAAATTAAATGTCTGGCAAATTAATCCCACTGCTCGAAGACAATTTATGATGAGAGTCAATATAGAGCCTACATTTGTTATCCAAGCGCAATCTTCTTCAGAGGCTAAATGATGATGATACATAAAGAACATATGGAGCAGGGGCCGCGGAAAGGTTATGAAAGTGGGGGGGGAGGGGGGGCTGACCACATAAATGGGTCGCACCCAGGTTTGGAGAGGGAGGGGGCAATTGAGGAGTTGAACACCACCCCCTCCCACCCCAACCCATCTCACACCACAATGAGTATCATTTATTAAATAACTGTTATTTCATGCTTGTAATTTGTTGTTTAAGGGTTCCCCTGCCCATGTGGAAGAAGAAGAAGATTCTGCTAGGATCAAACATTTAGGAACTATATTGACTCTCATTTTTTATTACACAGACATTATCATTTATAGAAGATAAGCATTTTTCAGCAGTATTTTGCATCACAATACATGTTGTAACAAGTAGAGAAAGACAGATTTTCTGGAAGAGAGTGAAAAATGAAAAGGCATATACATGTAATTGCAATCAATAATAGCGAATACAATTCTTGCAAGACAAAAGAGAAAGCTGTGATGAAAGCAAAGTATGGAAGAAAGTTGTGTCGGGGAGAGGAAGTGGAATCATTTTGGAAGATAATTAGTTTCATTCTAAAGGCCTTGTCACATAGCGAGCCGAAATTTCATTCCGTTCGTCTCCGTTCGATTGTTTACATTACTTGTCCATTTCTTGTTTCCGATGTACGTTGTTCTATCCGGCGGAATGTTTTGTGCATGAAACAATGGAGATGATCCTTTCACCACCGAATAATTTTATTTCGCAAATTTTATATCCGTCGGGCATCCATGCATTCACGATATGCAGTGATATGTGACAACACCTTAACTAAACCTGCTGGCTGGAATTCTCGTGAGCAGGTTAAATTGAGCCACTGTTTCACATAACTCAGAAGATACACACCAATTTGAGCCAATCAGAGTTGCCCATTTAGCCTTTTAGGTTATTAATCACAACTTTGCGATTGATTCCAACTCCTTATGCAACACCCCTGGATAGGCAGTAATGATTAAATAACCATGGGGGTAGGGGCGTTGCGATTGATTCCAACTCCTTATGCAACACCCCTGGATAGGCAGTAATGATTAAATAACCATGGTGGTAGCAACTAGCAAAGTAGCACTTGATCGCAAAGTGGTGATAAATGGCAAGTCAGAAAATGCGGCGAAATGCGCAAATCTGATTGGCTCAAATGCGCACGCTTCTGACTTACATCAATCGCAACTTTGCGATTAAGCGCAACTCTTCATGCAACATCACAGATACCGTAGAACACCATCGTTAAGCACCCCCCAAGCACCTATACGCATCTTGCTTTTAAAGACGTTTCCATGAGATTCACCTCCATTATTATCCTCATAAATATTCCTCACCGTTATTTGCATTCTTGATTAAAGTTTCCCGTATGGACAGAGAGCGGGCGCTCCTTAAAAGCAAGATGCATATAGGTGTTGGGGGGGTGCTTGACGATGGTGTTCTACGGTATGCAGTAATGATGTTGGTACTAAATTGAATAACCAAGTGGTAGTTCACAACAACCAAAGAAAGAAATCCACATCACATGAGCTATGTATGTATGTGGCAGAACCTTACACAGTGTGTAACAAATCTACTATGACTGAATATTTGAATCTTCTTTACACATATTCACTCACAAGTCACAACTGTATGGGATCAATTTAAAGCATACATTCATCAGATACACATTCATGAATAAATAAAGAATTTATTATACATAAATAAATATAAATTAGTATTTAAACATTTATGGAAAGCTATATCTTTAAAAAGAGAAGTTTAACAATTGGAACTCATTTGTCCATATTTGATTTCTATCACAATTACTACAAGCAAATTAAAGCATACAATTCTCAAAAGAAGATAGTTTCAAAGCCAGTTCTGAAATGTTCGGAGTCCAATGACAGCAGGTTGCCATAAAGATAAGTTTGACATAATTCAAATGGTTAGATTACATTGTAACAGTTCTAATTGAATTTCTTAATTTGCAAATAAAACCATCTTTCTTTGAAAACTGGGAAAGCAGGTTTATGTCACTCTGTAAAATGGCTCCATGGTAGCCTGTAACAACATGTCCCTATATAGTTAATACAGTCAACCCTGTGCATAATGACAACCTTAGGAAAACATGAGAAGTGACCACTGCATGTATACAGGTTCCATAATATTGATTTACCCTGCAGGAGATCATGAGTAGTGGTCTCTATAGACAGGTTGGAGTGGCTCCATGGGAGTCTATTATAGTCCCTGTAGTTAACAGGTTAAAAAACATGCTACTAGTTGACAGCTAGTCCTATTTATTGTCGTCTTTGAATAGAGTTGATTTCATGTCTGGTCTTGGAGGCTTGAGCGGTTTGGTAGAGCTGATCATCCGACGGGCATACGGGTTGTCATGGAGACCAGCTCTCCTCAAGGCTTGCTCCAGCTTCAGTCGCGGGTCACTCATCACCTGGGCATTCAGAGAAAAAAAGTAAACAAAAATATTATGTCAATTGCATTTATCCTCCAGCAAGATATGTTACGCATTTCTCGCGTAGCTGAGCAACCTTAGCAAAATGGGGTTTACTAAGGTAGTGATTCCCCCACTAGTTTGCACATAGACCTATGGTTTTAGCAGAGATGGACGACTTCCCTTGAGTGGGAAATAAACACAGCGTGAGTTTGTTGACAGTAGAGATTAACAATCTCAGAAACTGAGAAGAATGAAGTCAACCAAGGAAGGAAAGAGGACCACCTAGATATAATTGAACACGCACGCTCGTGGTCCTCACGACCTACGCGACAAATACATCGTGAATGTATTCACTACCTCTGCTCTCTACCAAGGTGTATAAATGGGGAGCGGGAAGAATAGGAAACGTGGTTTCTTGGGACTGTATGCGCCTAACAGTCGACTGGCCCGAATCTTCCCTAGGGAGTGGAAAATGTGAACTTTGTGTGCAGTCCGAGTGATTGCAGTGTGTATTCGTTGACCGGGGTAATAATAATAAATTTAATGTGCTAAGTTACTCACATGAATAGCGCTATATATAATACTAGTATTATTATATTCGTATCATCATAATTGTAATCAAATCGTGCAAAACATACATCAGACGGAACCATAATTCACAGAGTATGTGTCTCATTTCTCTTCACTCTCTATATGTTATACGATCATCAAAATGTCTTCCATCCATGGGTTTATACAGTGCCATACACCATCTACAATATACAGGTATATTATCAGATTACAGAAATACATTTCTTTAACCGAAAAATGCTCATTTCATCAAATCTTTGTCAGTTTTTGCACATGTCAATAAAGTTAACCCATTCCCTAGATTCTTAAATCTCCATAGACTTTGTACACAACCCATTCGGTTCCCGCAGTCCAGGGGTTAATAGATCCCTTTTATCCACTTACAGTCTCTGAAGAGAATGTGTTCATCTCAAAGAGGGGCTGCTGGATGTTGATGTCTTGCTCCACACCGATCCCCATTCGAGCTTTCGAGGACTATGGATGGATAAATAATAATTGGAATTAAAGAGGATGTGATAATCACGACATCAAGTGAAATGAAAGTCATATTTATTGTCATCTTAGAATAGAGTTGATCAAAATGTTGCATGTCTTGATACACACCGATCCCCATTCGAGCTTTCGGGGACTGCGCATGGATAAATAATCATTGGATTTAAAAAGGATGTGATTTCAGTGGAACCTGGTTATAAAGAGCTGTGATATAAAAAGCCCTGTTTAAATTCTTGGTTTTGTTACCCTGATACAACAAGATACCTGATATAACAAGTCAATTCTCATGGTCCCAAGGATCTCGTTATAAAGAGGTTCCACTGTATCTGATATAACAAGTCAATTCTCATGGTCCCAAGGATCTCGTTATAATGAGGTTCCACTGTATCTGATATAACAAGTCAATTCTCATGGTCCCAAAGATCTCGTTATAATGAGGTTCCACTGTATCTGATATAACAAGTCAATTCTCATGGTCCCAAAGATCTCGTTATAATGAGGTTCCACTGTATCTGATATAACAAGTCAATTCTCATGGTCACAAAGATCTCGTTATAATGAGGTTCCACTGTATCTGATATAACAAGTCAATTCTCATGGTCCCAAAGATCTCGTTATAATGAGGTTCCACTGTATCTGATATAACAAGTCAATTCTCATGGTCCCAAGGATCTCGTTATAATGAGGTTCCACTGTATCTGATATAACAAGTCAATTCTCATGGTCCCAAGGATCTCGTTATAATGAGGTTCCACTGTACCTTGCAAGTGAAACGACTACCGTATTTGTCGGTGTATTAACCGCATGGTTTTCCCGACGGAATTACCGACGAAAAGGGGGGTGCGGTTTGTACACGGAGATAGGAAAAATTGCACAAAAATCTCCACTAGGACAATACAACACGGAACACTATACACGGGACTGTAATAAATTCTAGAATAAAAACGAAGACAAAACAACAAAAATGAATTATATTTCATAGACCAAAACTCTCTGAAAAAGAATTATGTTTTTACTTATCCTCGGCACATTTTGACCATCTAAAAATCAAGACCTTTACTATCAATTTTTTTTTTTTTCATGGAAAACCCCAAAAGTTAGGGATGCGGTTAATACACCGGAGCAGGTAATACACCGGCAAATACGGTAAGTAGATTTGATAACAACTAAATGTAATTAATGCACATTTATTGCTTTATATATCAAGAAAGTTATAAATGCATCACTTTAAGAAAAAGTCTGAATCATAAGGAAACATTTACAAAAGACATGGTTTGAATCACTTTATTTTATCTTTATCTACCACTCATTCTCTTCTAGTACTAACCCTAGGTTTTGGAGCTGAAGTTAGCTTACTTGGCAGGATAGCAGGATGAGTCAAACAAAATATGGCAATTTGCCTCACTGACAAGAAACATACAAAAGAGTATTACTTTTGTGCGTCATGGATACAACCAAACACAATTTAAAGGGATGCCTGTAAAGTGTCTAACTCCACAAAAATTACTTGGAGCTTCCTCATTTCTCTTCTACTGCATTGTTTAGCTTAGTAGAAGAATAAAATAGGGTTATATTTTTTCAAATGCCCCTTAAGTATGACGATATCTATCATTCAGCTCAAAAGCGTTAATGAACGGTCATAAACCTCATTAACGTCCGTTGTAAAAGCTGACGCATATTTTCGCTTTTTTAAACAGGAAAGCAGTGTTCTTTTTCAATGAAACTTTCACACTTCATTCGAACATATCAATGATTTTGGTACAGGATTGAAGTCTTAAATGTCATTTTGGGCAATATCTGACACTTCACAGGTGCACCATTAAGGAATCTAAAGCACTTTCACCTATTCAACAAAATGCAAACTAGATAAATTCTTTCATGTAAAATTGAAATACCTTAACACTGTAGTGTACTCTTACCATTGTATCTCTCATCATACGCACTGGATCACTCTCCACATGCACTGCAACCTATGGGGAACAAACAAATTGAAGAACATTGCCAAGTTAAACATTTAAATTCTCATGAGGCAGATAAATAGCAAAAATGTTTCACTTGATTGCGATGTACATGTACATGTAGGTCTATACAGGGTGGCTCCAAAAAGAACGGAACGGGGCACTTCCCAAAATATAGTAACAAAATAATTATGTCCATCCGATAGGGTGTCCTTTCTAATGAAAACAGTAATTTTGGCCGAGTATTTTTTTGTTTAGGGTGATTAGAGTGACACCATGTCAGGTTTCCATTTTTTTCAATTTTTACCAAGTCAGCTGTGCCTGATAAATCGCACTGTCTGCCCGTCATAGCATCGAACAACCATGCCAAATCTCTCGGCACACAGCTGAATGCACACTAACAATAGCGCGCGTATTGCTCGTTGTTTGATGCTATCACGGGCAGTAAGTGCGATTTATCAGGCACTGACTTGGTAAAAATTGACAAAAATGGGAACCTGACATGGTGTCACTCAGAGCACCCTAAAGCAATAACTACACGACCAAAATTACTGTTCTTGATATCGTTTTTCATTGGAAAAGATACCCTATCCGATGGACATAACTATTTTGTTACTATATTTTGGGAAGTGTCCCGTTCCGTTATTTTGGGGCCACCCTGTATAATGACCGAGGAAATAATGTCAAGTGCTTAGAGATAGAAATGACCCATATTGCACAAAGCGATAGCTGAGGATAATGATAATTTCTACAACACGTGACTGACGTAACTGTGCTTAAATTTAATAAATCAATATAAACAAATTGTATGAGTGATAAAATAGGCACTACATATAAATACAATTATCATTATTATTATTATCATAATCTGACCTGCTCTCTCAGTGCTTCTAGTCTCCTTTCTCTCTCCTCTTCCTCCTCCTCCAACCTTCTCTCTTCCTCTCTCCGCTCCTCTTCTGTTATTATTATTATTATTATTATATTCTCACCTGCTCTCTCAGTGCTTCTAGTCTCCTTTCCCTCTCCTCTTCCTCCTCCTCCAACCTTCTCTCTTCCTCTCTCCGCTCCTCCTATATTATTATTATTATTATTATATTCTCACCTGCTCTCTCAGTGCTTCTAGTCTCCTTTCTCTCTCCTCTTCCTCCTCCTCTAACCTTCTCTCTTCCTCTCTCCGCTCCTCTTCTGTTATTATTATTATTATTATTATATTCTCACCTGCTCTCTCAGTGCTTCTAGTCTCCTTTCCCTCTCCTCTTCCTCCTCCTCCAACCTTCTCTCTTCCTCTCTCCGCTCCTCTTCTGTTATTATTATTATATTCTCACCTGCTCTCTCAGTGCTTCTAGTCTCCTTTCTCTCTCCTCTTCCTCCTCCTCCAACCTTCTCTCTTCCTCTCTCCGCTCCTCTTCTGTAATTATTATTATTATTATTATTATTATTATATTCTCACCTGCTCTCTCAGTGCTTCTAGTCTCCTTTCTCTCTCCTCTTCCTCCTCCAACCTTCTCTCTTCCTCTCTCCGCTCCTCCTCTATTATTATTATTATTATTATATTCTCACCTGCTCTCTCAGTGCTTCTAGTCTCCTTTCTCGCTCCTCTTCCTCCTCCTCTAACCTTCTCTCTTCCTCTCTCCGCTCCTCCTCTATTATTATTATTATTATTATTATTATTATATTCTCACCTGCTCTCTCAGTGCTTCTAGTCTCCTTTCTCTCTCCTCTTCCTCCTCCTCTAACCTTCTCTCTTCCTCTCTCCGCTCCTCCTCTATTATTATTATTATTATTATATTCTCACCTGCTCTCTCAGTGCTTCTAGTCTCCTTTCTCTCTCCTCTTCCTCCTCCTCTAACCTTCTCTCTTCCTCTCTCCGCTCCTCCTCTATTATTATTATTATTATTATTATTATTATATTCTCACCTGCTCTCTCAGTGCTTCTAGTTTCCTTTCTCTCTCCTCTTCCTCCTCCTCTAACCTTCTCTCTTCCTCTCTCCGCTCCTCCTCTATTATTATTATTATTATTATTATTATTATTATATTCTCACCTGCTCTCTCAGTGCTTCTAGTCTCCTTTCTCTCTCCTCTTCCTCCTCCTCCAACCTTCTCTCTTCCTCTCTCCGCTCCTCTTCTATTATTATTATTATATTCTCACCTGCTCTCTCAGTGCTTCTAGTCTCCTTTCTCTCTCGTCTTCCTCCTCCTCCAACCTTCTCTCTTCCTCTCTCCGTTCCTCTTCTGTTAGTATTATTATTATTATTATATTCTCACCTGCTCTCTCAGTGCTTCTAGTCTCCTTTCTCTCTCCTCTTCCTCCTCCTCCAACCTTCTCTCTTCCTCTCTCCGCTCCTCTTCTGTAATTATTATTATTATTATTATTATTATTATATTCTCACCTGCTCTCTCAGTGCTTCTAGTCTCCTTTCTCTCTCCTCTTCCTCCTCCTCTAACCTTCTCTCTTCCTCTCTCCGCTCCTCCTCTATTATTATTATTATTATTATTATTATTATTATATTCTCACCTGCTCTCTCAGTGCTTCTAGTCTCCTTTCTCTCTCCTCTTCCTCCTCCTCCAACCTTCTCTCTTCCTCTCTCCGCTCCTCTTCTATTATTATTATTATATTCTCACCTGCTCTCTCAGTGCTTCTAGTCTCCTTTCTCTCTCCTCTTCCTCCTCCTCTAACCTTCTCTCTTCCTCTCTCCGCTCCTCCTCTATTATTATTATTATTATTATATTCTCACCTGCTCTCTCAGTGCTTCTAGTCTCCTTTCTCTCTCCTCTTCCTCCTCCTCCAACCTTCTCTCTTCCTCTCTCCGCTCCTCCTCTATTATTATTATTATTATATTATTATTATATTCTCACCTGCTCTCTCAGTGCTTCTAGTCTCCTTTCTCTCTCCTCTTCCTCCTCCTCTAACCTTCTCTCTTCCTCTCTCCGCTCCTCCTCTATTATTATTATTATTATATTCTCACCTGCTCTCTCAGTGCTTCTAGTCTCCTTTCTCTCTCCTCTTCCTCCTCCTCCAACCTTCTCTCTTCCTCTCTCCGCTCCTCCTCTATTATTATTATTATTATATTATTATTATATTCTCACCTGCTCTCTCAGTGCTTCTAGTCTCCTTTCTCTCTCCTCTTCCTCCTCCTCTAACCTTCTCTCTTCCTCTCTCCGCTCCTCTTCTATTATTATTATTATATTCTCACCTGCTCTCTCAGTGCTTCTAGTCTCCTTTCTCTCTCCTCTTCCTCCTCCTCTAACCTTCTCTCTTCCTCTCTCCGCTCCTCCTCTATTATTATTATTATTATTATATTCTCACCTGCTCTCTCAGTGCTTCTAGTCTCCTTTCTCTCTCCTCTTCCTCCTCCTCCAACCTTCTCTCTTCCTCTCTCCGCTCCTCCTCTATTATTATTATTATTATATTATTATTATATTCTCACCTGCTCTCTCAGTGCTTCTAGTCTCCTTTCTCTCTCCTCTTCCTCCTCCTCTAACCTTCTCTCTTCCTCTCTCCGCTCCTCCTCTATTATTATTATTATTATATTATTATTATATTCTCACCTGCTCTCTCAGTGCTTCTAGTCTCCTTTCTCTCTCCTCTTCCTCCTCCTCTAACCTTCTCTCTTCCTCTCTCCGCTCCTCCTCTATTATTATTATTATTATATTATTATTATATTCTCACCTGCTCTCTCAGTGCTTCTAGTCTCCTTTCTCTCTCCTCTTCCTCCTCCTCCAACCTTCTCTCTTCCTCTCTCCGCTCCTCTTCTGTTATTATTATTATTATTATATTCTCACCTGCTCTCTCAGTGCTTCTAGTCTCCTTTCTCTCTCCTCTTCCTCCTCCTCCAACCTTCTCTCTTCCTCTCTCCGCTCCTCTTATGTTAGTATTATTATTATTATTATATTCTCACCTGCTCTCTCAGTGCTTCTAGTCTCCTTTCTCTCTCCTCTTCCTCCTCCTCCAACCTTCTCTCTTCCTCTCTCCGCTCCTCTTCTGTTAGTATTATTATTATTATTATATTCTCACCTGCTCTCTCAGTGCTTCTAGTCTCCTTTCTCTCTCCTCTTCCTCCTCCTCTAACCTTCTCTCTTCCTCTCTCCGCTCCTCCTCTATTATTATTATTATTATTATTATTATTATATTCTCACCTGCTCTCTTAGTGCTTCTAGTCTCCTTTCTCTCTCCTCTTCCTCCTCCTCCAACCTTCTCTCCTCCTCTCTCCGCTCCTCCTCTATTATTATTATTATTATTATATCATTATTATAATCTGACCTGCTCTCTCAGTGCTTCTAGTCTCCTTTCTCTCTCCTCTTCCTCCTCCTCTAACCTTCTCTCCTCCTCTCTCCGCTCATCCTCTATTATTATTATTATTATTATTATATTCTCACCTGCTCTCTCAGTGCTTCTAGTCTCCTTTCTCTCTCCTCTTCCTCCTCCAACCTTCTCTCTTCCTCTCTCCGCTCCTTCTCTATTATTATTATTATTATTATTATTATTATTATATTCTCACCTGCTCTCTCAGTGCTTCTAGTCTCCTTTCTCTCTCCTCTTCCTCCTCCTCTAACCTTCTCTCTTCCTCTCTCCGCTCCTCCTCTATTATTATTATTATATCATTATTATATTCTCACCTGCTCTCTCAGTGCTTCTAGTCTCCTTTCTCTCTCCTCTTCCTCCTCCTCTAACCTTCTCTCTTCCTCTCTCCGCTCCTCCTCTATTATTATTATTATTATTATTATTATTATTATATTCTCACCTGCTCTCTCAGTGCTTCTAGTCTCCTTTCTCTCTCCTCTTCCTCCTCCTCTAACCTTCTCTCTTCCTCTCTCCGCTCCTCCTCTATTATTATTATTATTATTATTATTATTATATTCTCACCTGCTCTCTTAGTGCTTCTAGTCTCCTTTCTCTCTCCTCTTCCTCCTCCTCTAACCTTCTCTCTTCCTCTCTCCGCTCCTCCTCTATTATTATTATTATTATTATTATTATTATATTCTCACCTGCTCTCTCAGTGCTTCTAGTCTCCTTTCTCTCTCGTCTTCCTCCTCTTCCAACCTTCTCTCTACCTCTCTCCGCTCCTCCTCTATTATTATTATTATATCATTATTATATTCTCACCTGCTCTCTCAGTGCTTCTAGTCTCCTTTCTCTCTCCTCTTCCTCCTCCTCCAACCTTCTCTCTTCCTCTCTCCGCTCCTCTTCTGTTATTATTATTATTATATTCTCACCTGCTCTCTCAGTGCTTCTAGTCTCCTTTCTCTCTCCTCTTCCTCCTCCTCCAACCTTCTCTCCTCCTCTCTCCGCTCATCCTCTATTATTATTATTATTATTATTATATTCTCACCTGCTCTCTCAGTGCTTCTAGTCTCCTTTCTCTCTCCTCTTCCTCCTCCTCCAACCTTCTCTCCTCCTCTCTCCGCTCATCCTCTATTATTATTATTATTATTATTATATTCTCACCTGCTCTCTCAGTGCTTCTAGTCTCCTTTCTCTCTCCTCTTCCTCCTCCTCCAACCTTCTCTCTTCCTCTCTCCGCTCCTCCTCTTTCAAGTCCTGCAAATGTTGCCGGAATGCAACCCTAAATGAGAATAGAAATAGAAAGTTATGTTATAATTATACTACTCCTACTAATACTAAGCGGACGCATCCGAGATTGAGTTCACAATGCAACGCCATGAATCTTTATCCACCATGGATGTCTGCAAGTCCTCACACTGGATGTCCCTAGCAATGCAGTCCATGTACAGTTATAATTATGATCAAGTAGATTTTGGTTTATCCAGCTTTTCACCTAGCTGTCCAGTAATCTTCTCTGTTTATAGGGTCCAAGCCAGTTTAGCTGACAAAGCAACATAGATACATTAGGTTGTGAAACTGTTCTACTTCATAAATGTGCAGGGTTTTGCTATAGCCGGTCACAAAAAGTAAGTCATGTTGCATAGACCTAATTCCCATTTCATCATGTTATAATTGTTTGTAAAATCAATGAACATCAAAACTTTGTTCCATACACTCAAAGTAAGAAATATAAAGAAATAAAACAATGCTTAAAAGAATCAAGGCAGTATAATTGTAAAATAAATATGGAAAATCAAGAATCTGTGATTCTTGGAGCAAAGCTTGTATCGCAGCTCCAGTGGATGTGACTGTTGACAAATCTTCCGATGTGGAAATGATTTATATTTTCCATTAGATATACAGTGTGACCATACACATTACAGGGCTCTCCTAAATATATTTTTGGTCAAGCCCATTTGGGAAAGTAATCAAGAAAAGGCTAGTCTGTAATGAAATGCTACTAGCCTGAAAAGGGTACATTTATAGACTAAGAACATTAATTGTGTCATTGTTAAAAAAACACTAAATACTAAGTGATGATTGACAAAAGAAAGCCGTGAGAAATAAAATAAATAAAAGAGACACAACTTAACAGAGACCACAAGTATCTCACCTCTCTTTATCATGCTCAGCCTGAACCGCCATAGCTTGCCTCAGCTCTGCAAGCCGTTCTCTCTTCTTGTCTTCCTCTGCTTCATGCTCCTGGTGGAGACGCTCCTTGTACGAATGGATCTGTTAATTCAATGAAAACATTATTACTATCATCGTTGTCATCATCATCATCATCATCATCATCATCACCGTTGTCATCGTCATCATCATCATCAACATCGTCATCATCATCATCATCATCTCCATCAACTCAGTCTGCAAGCCGTTCTCTCTTCTTGTCTTCCTCTGCGTCATGCTCCTGGTGGATACGTTCCTTGTAGGAATGGATCTGATAATTCATTCAAAACATTTATACTATCATCATTATCATCGTCATTGTCATCAACATTAACATCAACTCATCCTGCAAGCCGTTATATTTTCTTGTCTTCCTGCGCTTCATGCTCCTGCATTATTATTATCATCATTGTCATCTTTATCATCATCATCATCATCAACATCGTCATCATCATCATCATCTCCATCAACTCAGTCTGCAAGCCGTTCTCTCTTCTTGTCTTCCTCTGCGTCATGCTCCTGGTGGATACGTTCCTTGTAGGAATAGATCTGATAATTCAATCAAAACATTATCACTATCATCATTGTCGTCATCATCATTAGCAATGCCATTATCATTAATGTATTATCCTACAACATCCTGCCACTAGCAGGCAAATTTTTAGCACTACATTTCTACTACACTTATTTCTTTCTGTACTTTCTTTTGTCTCGTAGCCTGAACTTTAATATCACAGTCTGCTCCCACAAAACACATAAAACAAAAATAAAGATAAAGAAATTAACAAAATTAAGAAAAAACTTACCTTCTCCTTGTCAGCATTCCTTCTCTTCTCTTTGTACATCCTTCAGTCTTGCTGTCTCAAATATATTCACTACAGTATTATACTATGCTCCCTAAACACACAGGCCCCACAAGGACATGAACAGAAAAGAAAACACAAGATAGACAGAACAGAGTAACTCACCTTTTCCTTCTCAACATTCCTCCTCTTGTCTTCCTTCTGTCTCTCTAGCTCCAGTTCTTTCTGTACGTCCTTCAGTCTGGCTGCCTCAAATGTATTCACTACAATATTTATACTATGCTCCCTAAACACACAGGCCCCAAAAAGACATTGACTGGAAACAAGACACAAGAAAGACAGAAGAGAGTAGCTAGCTCACCTTTTCCTTTTCAACATTCCTCCTCTTGTCTTCCTTCTGTCTCTCCAGCTCCAGTTCTTTCTGTACGTTCCTCAATCTGGCTGCCTCCAGGTCTGCCTCTATCCTCATAGCCTCCATCTTCTGCTCCCGCCATAACTCCACCTGTTCAAACAAGGGGGAAAATGATTGCATATGTTACATGTACATGAAAGAACATAATAAAAGTTGGACATACACAGACAAAAACATGTGAATGCACAATAATTCATTTCTAGTTCACATTGGTTTTGTTTTATGTATATATCTTAATGTTCAATTATATCTTCTTCTTTTCTTTTTTTTTGGGGGGGGGGGGGGAGGGGGGGGGGGGGTAGGGGGAGGGGGGCAAATCTTCTTTTTAAAAATCTTGATTAAACAAAATTAAGGGGCTTCAGGGACGAGCACCGTACGAGGGTTTTCTATAGCTCAGTCGGTAGAGCACCGGTCTAGCAATCCGGAGGTCTCGGGTTCGAATCCCGATGGAATCCCATTTTCTTTGCCCTTTTTTAATCACAATATATTTCTGGTCAGTTTCTCTATATGTTTGAATTAATTTGTTTTAATCTTGTCAAAATCCATTTATGTACATGGAATAAATTTGTCCAACTCAGTGACTATACCAGGAGCAGTTCATATATTTCTTCTCAATCAAACCTTTTGATGCAGCTGTTGACAGATCTCCTCCTGTTTGTTTTTGTTGATAGCAGCTACCTCCTCTAGCTCTGAGGCGAGGCAGGCATCGGCAAAGATGGCGGCTGCCTTCTCGTAGAGCTCTTGTTTGTCCCTTGCCCAGCAGTCCACCAGAGTCCGACGTAACCGTGTGTAGTAGTGATGCTTGATCGTCCAGTTCTCATGATCAACCTGTAAATAAATAATAGAGCAGATAAAGGTAAAATTTCATAGAAATCATTCCAATTTTAATACAATTAGGTACAAACTTGGTATGCAACCCAACTTGGGGATACTAAGCTTTTCAGAAAAAAACACTTAGACAAGCAAAAATCCAACATGGCAGCCATTTTCCAAGATAATAGTTGTGCTTGATCGTCCAGTTCTCATGTTTAACCTGAAAATAAACAAGGATAGATCCAACAAGATACTTTGAATAAATAATGAAATTAGAGAAAAAATAGAAAGTGTCAAAATGCAGACGTAGCCGTGTGTAGTAATGGTGCTTGATTGGCAATTTATCATTTGCAACCTGCAGATAAACAGAATGATAAATTAAACATGGTTTTAAAATAAAATGTTTCCAGTTGTTGCATTAAATTTAAAACACCCGGCATTTATCCTCCATGGCACAGCCAATCTAAATGGAGAATTAACGCTGCTGCCATAGTCGTTGCCGTAATTATAGACATTTATAAAAAGTGGACAGTTTATAAGAGACTTAACTTGATTTCTTTTGAAACAGCTAGTTTGCATATACTATCAATGTATAGCAGTCTCCTGATTGGATGTCTCTTGGATACATAAGCCCAATGGGCTAATAACACATTAGATCATTCTAGATTAGAGTCTGTTTGCATAAATAATACATTTTTTTTAAATCAAAAAAGTTAAGTCTTTCCCGTGCCAATTTTGTCACATAAGGCGGCGCCCATCTCTGATTCATTAGCCCTAGTTAGGCCACACGTTTACTAAATGTAGCGAAAGCTACACAAGGGGGCCAGTCCTCTGGTAACTCGTGTGATTAACGTTCCCTTTTCCATACTACGAATGCTGAGCGCCTGGCTAGAAGGCAGAATTAAGGTACCATTTTTAACATTCTTTGGTATGACCCTGTATGGGTTTGAACCCGGGACCTCCCGTGCATGAGGCGGACACTGTTTGAAAAAAGATTTTGAAAATAAGTAGAGGTTTAATTACCAGTTCTGATCGTGGTTTCTTAGGGAACTGTTTCCTGAGTCTGTCGATGTACAGCATTCTTCTGTTCTTCATATCCCTTGGGTACATGGCCACAATGTTCTCGTAGGTCAAGTGGTCATCTCGCGTCCAGCTTCCGTATGGATGTCTAAAATAAAATGAGTTGTAAATTTATGAGTTGTAAATTTATGTTGATTGGACAGAGAAATAATAGTTACTTACAAGGCAAAAGCATGCAAAGAAAGAATATTCTTTGTAATACTTCTCTAATACAGTGGAACCTCGTTATAAAGAGGACGGATATAACAAAACCATCTTATAACAAGGTAATTTTGCTGGTCCCCGCTCTTTAAATTGCTTTGTTTTTTTACCCTGAAATAATGAGAAACCTGATATAACAAGGTAATATCCATGGTCCCAAGGACCTCATTATAATGAGGTTCCACTGTATAATATTCAGATTCAATGTTCCAAATGGATGCTCTAACATGAAATGAGGTGTAAACATTTAATTGAAATAGGATTGAGAATAGTTACTTGCAAGCCCAAGGCATGCAAATAATTAACCTTCTGTTAATACTACTACTAAAAGTAATACTACTATTGATCTAACATTGTTCTACACAGAACATATTTGTGTGTAACTAATACCAAAGCTTCTAACACACTAATACTCATCTCATTGTAACACATTATAACCAACCCCCCCCCCCCCCCCACCACCACAGTTAACCATTTCGCATACCAATTGACTTACATATAAGCATGTCTTTGTGCCTCCTATCCAGGTCTCTCAGTCTGTCCAGGTATCTCTCATCTAGAGACACAAATTCCCAGAGTACGGCATCCCTCAGAGTGATGTCAGGGCATTCCATCAACCTCATCCCGCCTCTTACACATCATCAACAACCCCCTGCTCTAACACCATTACTCCTCCCGTTGTAACACATTATAACTCTAGCTCCTCCACTACAGTTAACTATTGCGCATGCCAATTAACTCACATAAGCATGTCTTTGTGCCTCCTATCCAGGTCTCTCAGTCTGTCCAGGTATCTCTCATCTAGAGACACAAACTCCCCGAGGACGGCATCCCTCAGAGTGATGTCAGGGCATTCCAGGACCTCAGCCTCCATGGGGATACCTTCCATCACTTGCTTCTCTGTTCCTGCAAATTAAAGGAGGGTTGATGTGCACAAAAGTAGATAAAACCATGTTTTTTTTACCGATTCCAGAGAATTTGACAACTCATTTATCATGTGAGAAATATTACACACCTACACAGGTATAGAAACAAAAGCTAAAGTTTGTCTCTTTCTCATCTAGGGAGTGATGTCAGGGCATTCCAAGACCTCAGCCTCCATAGAGATACCCTCCATAACCTGCTTCTCTGTGCCTACAAATGAAAGGAGGGTTGATGTGCAAAAACAGATAAAACCATGATTGTTACCAATTCCAGATAATTTGACAACTCATTTATCATATGAGAAATGACACCTACACAGGTATAAAAACAAAAGGTACAGTTTGTCTCTTTCTCAGCTAGAGAATGATGTCTGGGCATTCCAGGACCTCAGACTCCATGGGGATACCCTCCATGACTTGCTTCTCTGTGCCTACAAAGAAAGGAGGGTTGATGTGCAAAAAACAGATAAAACCATGTTTTTTACCAATTCGAGATAATTATCAAGCCTGCTAAAAATACAATAAAAACAATACAAAAATGTGTGATACTATTTATTCATATATTCAATAATACCCCTTGCATATTATATTAACTCTTCAAATCTACAACACAACATTGTAAAGTGACTTGAATTTGACAGGCACAAACTCCCCAATGACTGCATCCCTTACGAGTGATGTCAGGGCATTCGAGCACCTCAGCCTCCATGGGGATACCTTCCATCACCTGCTTCTCTCTGCCTACAAATGTGGGGTTTTTGTGCAAAAACAGATACAACCATGTTTTTTTACCAATTCGTGATAATCGTGATCAATCCACTGAAAAACAATAAAAACAATACAAAAATGTGTGATGTACAAAAATGCTTGGCGGAATGCAATTATTCCTGTTTTTCCTGCAATAACACAGGCCTAGCATGGCGAGCGTGTGGGCAAATTTGTTTGGACAGTCCGCACAGACGTCATAATTCGCGAAGCATGTCGGGTAGTTACACAAACATGGCCGTTCCCATCATCTTTTGCCGCCGTAAAAATTAGTAAAATTTGGGTATGTTCACAGAAGGATTTCATGGGATCAAAGTCATGTATCAAATTAAATGTCTGTTCACCCTCTAAATGATTATAGTAGCCGAAAGCCATAGTTTCATTGTCCTTTAATGGATCACTTAAAAAAATGACTCTTACCTAGACTGATACCCTGCAGGAATCCCGACTCCAGCTCACTCTCCAAAGCCCACTGTTCATTCTCCAGCTGCTTCATCACTTCAGCTTGTTGCTGCTTGACATTCTCAATCACATCGCAGATCTCTGCGTGCTGAGCCTCGAGCTCATAATCACCTCGTTGAGCTTTGGTCTTGTTCCTGGCCAGCCAGATTTTCAGATCATCCTGAGAAAAAATGAAAAACATTAATGCGTTGCTGTAGTTGTTTGAAATTTTCAATCACATCGCAGATCTCTATGTGCAGTGCCTCGAGTTCATAATTGCTTTGTTGAGCTGTGTTTTGTCCCTGGCCAACCAGATTTTCAGATCATCCTGAGAAAAGACGTTCAAAAGATCGAAAACATGGTAAATTCTGTGAAAAAAAGGAAAAGCCATTAATGGTTGCCGTTGATGACATTTTCAATCACATCGCAGATCTCTGCGTGCTGTGCCTCGAGTTCATAATTGCTTTATTAAACTTTGTTTTGTCCCTGGCCAACCAGATTTTCAGATCATCCTTGGAAAAGACATTGAAAGGATTCATTGGTCAATTCTGTGTAAACAAAATGAAACGCCATTAATGGTTGCTGTTCTTTGACATTTGCAATTATATTTTAAATCTCTATGTGCTGTGCCTCAGGATCATAATTGCCTCCTGAGAAAAGACATTGAAAGGATAGAAAACATGGTACACTCTGTGAAAAAGACCTGAAAAGCTTCAATTATATCGCAGAGTATCTGCGTGCTGTGCCCGCGGCTAGTATGCTCCCCGGGGAGTTGAGCATGTTGACAAGGTAATTATGCGGGTCTGAGCTGTACCAAATGACCAGGGATAATAATAAGCGGTTAGAGGCTGTTCTGGATTGATTAGGCGCTATTGATCTATTATTACTAGTATTACCTTAAGAGCCCAGACAGGATCTGCGCTGGCTTTCTTGAACCGCTCCAACTCGTCATCTAGCTGCATCTTATAATCCTCAGCCTCCAGCATGAACATGGCGATAGATGAGGCCTCCGACGAGCCTTGCATGAACCCCCTCTCTTGGTCACCCTCCCTCCGATGCCGCTCTCCGTCCAGCTTTGTTAGCTCTCGCTGCCACACGGTGCGGTGCTGCTTCAGAAGAGTGTTCTCTTTACTTGCTTTGGAGAATTCCTGAAGAAAATAATAATAGTAGGGTTAATAATAGTGTAAAGCGCTTTATAGAGATGATATTGTATCATATTAGGCACTATATAAATCATACATAAATCATATTATTTAAAACAAACAAGGATAAAGAATAAGAAATGCAAGTAAGTATTAAATGAAAGAGAAATCATGGAACATGTTACAAGTGGATAATTTAGGAGCATTTTTTAAAATCAGTTTAGAACTGCCATGTATATAATGTAAATTAGATACAGTTAACCCGTTGCTTACGGGAACCTGGTGGGCTATGTACAAAGTCTATGGGGATTTGAGAATTTTGTAGTGAATGGGTTAAAAAGCACAGAACTAAGATACTTTCATAAAACAAGCCCCTCTTCTCCAAGCTGATCATTGAAACTTCATTGTTTTTAAACAAATTAAATGGCCTTGGCTCAGAAACTGGTAAAAAAAGGTTCCCATTTTTTAACAGGCCTCATGCAAACCTATAAACAATAGTTTTCAGGGTCAACAGGTTAAAGACTGAATTAAGAAGCCAAAGCTGTTTATGTATAATGGTCCATGGGGATGTTTCACAAAGAGTCAAAGTTGAACTTAACTCCAAGTTGGACCTAACTATTATGGAAAGCTGTTATTTCTTTTTGTACAATTGTTGAAATAGTTTTTTGAAACGGCATTCATTTTGATAAAAAATAGTTATATTCAATTTGTTATCATCAAAGGGCCTTGAAATCATAGGCCTATACATTTTTGTTAAAAGGCTCAAATACTTGTATTTTGTTGATTTTCAATGTTTTCTTCCAGGGCTATACATGGCTTTCCATAATTGTTAGATCCAACTTAGAGTTAAAGGGATAGTTCAGTTTTGGTCTAACTGAAATTTAGTAACCAAAACCTGCGCCATTACGGTACAAATGAATAGTTATAACTCCACCATTCTCGAAAGATACATGTATTCACAATTACAAACGTAAAATCAAGTTAAAAAATGGTTTGCATTAAAAAAGAGCAGTTACAACTCAAGAGGACGCTCTCTAAAAACTCATCGGTTTCAACCATGTTCATACAAAATTGTGCATGTGATTTTTTGTTAAAATAATTATCAACAACTATTTAAAAACCTCTATTGAAATTTTTTGAAAGAAGTGTATAAATTTATAAGCATTTTATGTAAATTAAAAAAAAAAGTCAAGATATCGTCTGGCCAGACGATATATAAAAATAAAATATTTTGAAATCAAATTTTAGAACTATGAGAGCATTCGAAAGGGAATGATTCTCATTTCACATGTTTTATGCAATGAACTTTCAAATGGAATTAAAACCAACCAATTTGGTGTCAAGGGGCATTTCGGGAAGTACCAATACTCAAGTGTACCTTTAAATTAAATCTTTTAGAATCTTTGTGAAACACCCCCCATATATTTTGGACATGCTACCTTTAACTTGTTCATCTTGAGCAGTGAGCGGTTGCCGGTGATGCGGCGCTCCAGCGCTTGTGTTTTGAGCTGCTCATAATCTGCTGTCTTGTAGCGAGTGCTGCCAAGACCACCTTTCATCCGAACAAGGAGCTTATCTGAAGAGTATTTAAACAAATACATAATAGAGATGAGCTTAATATATACAGTCAAAGATGTGTATAGTGACCACCCAGGGAAAACAAGAAAAGTGGCTACTGTAGACAAGTGACCTTGATAGGCAGATTCCATAACCTTTCTTTTCTGTAGGGGATCACTTTTGGTGGCCACTATAGGCAGGTTGGCCGTTATAAACAGGTGGCCATTGAGTCAGGTTTAACTGTAACTGCAATATAGCAGCATTGATGAACAAAAAACCAACTTATTTTAATCTGATGACATTACTACTTTCACATCTTATGAAGAAAGCAGAGAAGTTTAAATGAGCATTTCAGTATTCTCGCACTTAAAATCCGTATTTTGCTGAGGAAACCAGTATTTTTGCATGCGGCAAAACTATGTTGAAAAACTTTATATTTTCATTAGTGCAAAACATCCTGCCTATGCTAAAAAAGTTTGTTTATATTCATTTCTGTTATATTTAAAATGTGTATCTTTAGAAATAGTTTATCAGGATTCAACGTAATATTTGTTGCCATTTTCCCACCGTTACTATTTTTAAAAAACACTATTTATTGCTTAAAAATTGTACTGCCGTCATGCCAATCTTTATTTGAAGGGATATATATAGCAACCCTCGAAATTAGCATAGGCCCGATGGCCCGGGGCCACTAAAAATTGCCGCCGGGCCAGTAAAAAAAATATTTGGTGGCCCGACTGGGCCAGCAAAAAAAAAAAAAAAAAAATAATGTTTTTTTTTTTTTGGCAGATACCCAGTAGTCATGTTTAGTCCTGGCATGACAAGAGCTTGCTTTTAAAAGTAGCATTCTTCAAGTTATACTCTTTTCTCACACACAAAATATTGGTTAGTTAAAAAGTTGCAAGTAAATTGAGCAAGTTATACTGCTGCTAATGAATATATTATTCATACATTCTTGAGCAGCCATACTCATTTTGTAACCAGTTGTTGCTAACAAAAATTTCATATTAAAAATCGTTATTAGTAATTTCAGTTATTTGCTTATTTTGCATATCTAATGACATCATAAAATGCTGCTCATGAGTATTCATATATTACTACTCAATGTACAACTACCCAATAAATGTGCAATTTTTGTACTACATGTAACCACTAATTTTTTACGTGAGAAAATGTTTATGTTGATGAATGCTAGACCACAATGAATAAAAAGACATGCCGTAAATAGTCATTAATGACTGCGTCGCCATTAAAGCTTAAATAAAAAAAAGAAAAAAGACATGACACACACATATTCATATTAATTCATGTTTATTTAATTCATCTTACAATGAAACAAACGGGAATGAAAAACGTATTGCCTAGTACCCTGAAACTATCATTGTATTAATTTTTCTTTTGTTTTTCCTTATTTTTTTCGGGCCAGTAGATTTTGGTGTCGGGCCACCAAATTTGGAAAAATACTAATTTTACTGGCCCGACCGGGCCACCAGTAAAAAAAGTTAATTTCGAGCATATAGTAACATCGTCAAAATCCAAAAAAAATACTCAGAACTCAAATTAGTCATTATCATCATGCCTCCTAACAATATTAGTATTAGGATTAAAGTAATTATGAAGTGATTTCCGAGTGGGGAACCCAAAATATTTTTGTGAGGAGTCCAGAACGGGTTAAGGAAAAAACAAAAAAATGTGAGAATTTAACTTGTTTGCCTTGTGTCCTAGTCAAGCAAGTAAAAACAAGATTGTTCACATTCCAGTGGCCTTAAACATTGATCTGGTGGCCCCAAACAAAGAAAAACAATACAAAACTCTGTAATACTCGGTTGCCAAATCCGGCCAGTGAAATTATGCTTTAATGAAATAAGGTGGCCCAAAGCTACTTATAAGTAGCACCGATGCCAGTGAGCCTGTCAGGATTTTGTCCGTAATGGTTCCAGACAAAAGCAACCTAGGAAAGGATGCGGCAACTGCTCTAAGTGATCCTAACTTTCGATAGAAGTCCCAGAACTTTTCCCCCCTGAAATGAAAATATTTTGGCAATCGCTTCTAGAGTTGGTTAAAAGGTTACTGACCTGCTTCATCGGGGCGGCCTGTCTCCTTTGCCCCAGTCCTGTGCTGCGTGAGAAATGCTTTGTAGTCTCTCCCCGTCATGATGACATCTCTTTTCGTCTTGATTCTCAATTTAATATCTCTACCTCCACATAGAAATTAGAAATACATCTCTCGAAAGACCGAAAGGAGAAAAAGACTCTGTATATGAAAAACAAAAACAAATAATAGCTAGAACAATTTAATTCCAGGAACTTGTTTAAAGGTTATATCTGTATGTAATGTTATAAAAGAGAAACTAGAAGTAGAATAGAGCGGAAGCTCTTGTGTCTTGTCATCTGTAATCTATTAATAAACAAAAACAATGGCAATGCAATGTTTTAAAACTTAAGCAAATTGTTACTTTGCCAAAAGGCAGTGTATACAACCACACTCGTGTGTCTTTAGCTTACGGCCACACTCGTGTGGCTGTATCCATAGAGCCGTGTATGGATACTGCCACACTCCATACGTATACACAGCTCTATGGATACAGCCACACGCCGGCTATTCTTACGGCAGCACAATGCGTGTATTCCGACTTATAGCCATTAATCTGACCTATAGCCACTAATCTGACATATAGCCACTAAATAAACTGACCTATAGCCACTAAATTAGGGTTAGGGTTAGGGTTTAGGTTAGGGTAATATATATCCCCCGAAACTAATAAAGACAAAGCTTCTTCTGTTCCGCTGCAAATCAAGCCAATCCGCTGTGGCGCAATGGATATGCGTGCTGGTCTGATAATCTAAAGACGCCGTGTATCGAGTTCGATGCTCGGTACATGCCGCCGCTTCTTTTGCGTAATCTCGTACTCGATGTTCGATAATATACAAGTCGGAAATTTTAGCTATTCGCATGCGCAAGTGTGGTTGTATCCATACACCGCTCTATGGATACAGCCACACGAGTGTGGCCGTAAGCTAAAGACACACGAGTGTGGCTGTATACACTGCCTTGCCAAAAAGTATGAGACTTCATTAATAACTTGGAAATGGCAAACTCAAAATGTGCCTTTAACGCCGCCTCGCCCTCAGAGTCAGGTCAGGACACTTATTTTCTCGGCCTACAATTATTGAAGATAATTCAGCCTTCAGGGAACGACGTGAAATTTTTGCTGAAAAAGTGAAAGTGAAAGAAAGTGTATGGACAGGTCTCTTAACTTCGCGCGTATCCCAACTTCGCGCATCATAGGCGAGATACGCAAAAATTAGAACACGGACACGGCGACGGAAATTGTCAACGGCAAATGAAATCTGAGCACACATGAATTACTCATCAACCAAAAAATTAGCAGATAAAGAGCTATATTTCTGGAGAAATACTCACTTTTTGTGGTCCTTTTGTAAATCACAACTTTGGTGTTTCAACAAAATTATGGAGGAAGAATCAAGCAAATTAAAAGGAAATCGTTCCAGTAGAACATATTTGTTCAAAATGCTCCTTTATTCGACCTACCCTTCAAATTTACTTTCGGATCGTGCAATCTCCGTAGATAGCTTGACAACGCTGCGCGTGCTAAGATGCTAATGCGCGCATCATCACACTGCCATTGAAAATGCGTGTTACAGTTTGCCGCATGGGGATACGTGTTAAGTCAATGGCAGGCATACCTGTTCTTGTCATGTGTAAAATACTCTGTATGTTACACATGACACCACACACTGCGTGGTGTCTTTGTTCTATCCCGGTAGCGTCCGGTCGTATCCATTAACAACTCATTGTCAACTGGGTCAAAGTGAATTCGCCAACACCCCTCGCACAATCAATTGCCCCGCCGAGCGAAAAAATAACGCACTACGTCAATGTGATTCTGTATGCTACACACAAACGGTATAGGTGGTGGGGCTAGTGATGGCAGGGTGCCCTAGGCCTAGTAAGGTATTGACGCGCGAAGTATGGACACTTCCGTACTCAGTGAAAAAGTTCTTGCTGATAAGTGATATGACATGCCACGGAATCGGCTCATAATATAACCACGAATTGTGAGTTTAAAATGAAATCGTTCAAGATTAATCGAATCCTCAGAATTTGAGGGGTAATTTATGATTGTTTGATTGAGATTACTGTAATTTTCTTTATCCTAAGCCACTTTGAAAAAATCTGAAATTCTCGTGCGCGAAGTTGGGACACACCTTCAAGCTTCATGGCTTCAAATCAATACAAACGTGCAGTTGCACGACTTGAAAGACCAATAATTATATTTATAGTACATCCTACGTTATTTGTTATTGCCGATTGTTAAATCCAACTTTCAATTTTAGTTGAACAAATTATTTTCTTAATTTGGTAAACATCCCGTTATAAAATGCCAGTAAAACAAATAAATCACGTATTAAAAACAAGACACACACATTTTTCTATATATGGGGCAGTAATTAAGCATTATTCAGTCTGCTAGCACTCGACATTCACTATTAAAATCGAACATTACACAAGTTATACAGTTCATTTTCTTATAAAATACAAGGAACATAATTACCTATTTCATAATTACTAAGATGTATTATTAGATAAAGACATAACTGTGGTACACTTACAAAATCTGCAAATCAAAACACGAGTTTTTCAATACAAAATAACGTAGCGTACTGTAACCAATGGCATTCTACGGAGAATAGTTCATTGACCTCGCTTCCCTGGCGGCGTTCAATTCCTATCCCATCATGCAATTTTGGGCCATTACGCATGCGCAGTTTGTGGCGCAAGCACAAAATAGGGAAATCAATGTTGTAGCGAACCGGGCCCGAAATACGAGCTTGTGAGGTGCCAAAAAATGACTTTTCTGAGCCCGATGGGCTAGCCCAGACTTTCTGGTTTGGTCGAGAAGATTCAGACTGAACACACGGTGAAAATGAAAGAGATGGTTGGTGGTTGCTGCGTCTGTGGGGACGAGCGTGGATGGACGGAAAACCCGCTGGTTTACTGCGACGGTCACAGTTGTAATGTCGCTGTGCATCAAGGTAATGCATTATTAATGTTGTGTAGTTTCCTATTGCAATTGTGCGTGACTGTCCCACACACTAACGGCTTCGTTGGCTTGAGCTACACACAGTTTTGAATGATTATTTTGGACCGTTTAGGCTGACCTGGAAATGCTAGTAAGCGCTCATGTTTAACAATCTATTAGATCTAATGCTGAATGTAATTGTAGTGTAACACAGTCAGGTCGAAACATGATAAATTACAAATTTGTCAGCGTATATTTGACTTGTCGTGACGTTGATAATAATAATTAATAATTGGAAATGAATGAAATGAAAGTTGAAATTGAATTACATTTTGTCAATTTGTGATCTTCTGAATCTTCTGAATATAATCCGGACATCGCTAGAAATCAGCACTATTGTCCAGAGCTGGTCTGTCTATCGTGCGGCGTGCATTTTAGTTCAACTTTAAGAGGTCTTTATTTAATTGATTTTTAAAGGCTAAGTGTGTGTTTGAGTTTTTGGTTGAGAAGCCTGGGTAGGTTGTTCCAATCTTTGAGTGTGTGAGGGAGGAAGCTGTTAAGGTATGCTTTAGTCTGGCATTGGAGTGGAGTATATCGATCAGGATCTCCTCTCATGGGTCGTGTTGACTTTTTTACGTATGTTGGGATATTGACTGCCGCTTCTTGATGATTATGGAATATGGAGAGTCTGCTAACTTTCCTCCGCTCTTGAAGAGGGGGCCAGTTCAGTGAGTTCACATGGTCAGTTACTCCTGTAATTCGGCGGTAGTCATTGACGACAAACCGTGCTGCCCGTCTTTGAACCATCTCTATCTTATTTATGAGGTTAGATTGATAAGGGTCCCATACAGATGCAGCATATTCCAGTTTGGGGCGGACTAGGGCTTTGTAGGCAGCTGCTTTCACTTCAGTATCGCATCTTGAGAGATTTCTCCGTATGAAGCCTAATATCCTGCTGGCATCCTTTAAGATGTGGTTTATGTGGTGGTTCCATGACATGTCGTTGGAAAAGTGAATCCCAAGATAGGTACACTGGGTTACTACTTTTAGGTTGACTCCAGACATGTTGTATGTAAACAGTTTTGGATTTCTGCTTCTTGTTACATGCATTGTTTGGCATTTAGAGGGATTGAAGCTCATCTGCCATGAGGCGGCCCACTCTTTCACAGCATCCAGGTCCCTCTGGAGTTGAACTTGGTCGTCGTGGTTGTAGATAGGGCGGAACAGTAGGCAGTCATCGGCAAATAGTTTGATGCTGGTTTCCGAGCTCGGGTGTTCCCCAATGTCGTTAATGTAGAGAAGAAACATCAGCGGTCCAAGTACTGTGCCCTGGGGGACGCCTGACGTAACGTGTATTGGGTGATGAAACTGTCTGACTCTGAACTGATGCGTACACTGTATATTGAAGATGTGATGTTGTGTAACCCGCAGACTGCTGCTGAAGCTGATATCCGCGGCTTATCGACAGAGCTGGAAGCGGAAGAAAGACAAAAAGAATATAAAGCCGGTGCACCACGGACAAAGTCAAAGATCGTGATCCATTTGATAAAATGGAACATCCATAGCATAGTCAATAACGATTAACGGTCATCGTCAAATGATTTTGCTGATGAAAGATGTAATTGTGTGATAAATGCGATCATGCTCTTGTTTTTAGACCAAAGCAAAGGCATGAAATTACAACATAATCATACAACAAAAATGAAATCACAAAACCTCTTCCAAATCAAACAACATCACGTAATTACCGATTGTACTATCACTCCCTGCAATTGGTAGCACAAAACACTACTTCACACACTACCATACTGTTGTGTGTCGCAGGCAATTCATAGACAATGTATGGCTGGTGTATATTTGTTGACACGCCAGCACATGTATTGTCTATTGTGCTTTATGCGACCAAGAAATTGTGTGTAAGTATAGCGTGTAAATGGTCATACTCTAGTTTGAAAATATGTGGCACACTGTCACAATTTGCAAGCCAAGGAAATGGACAATGGAAACATACATTAACACTCCATGGCCCCGTTGCAGAAAGAGATGCAATCGATTGTAAAGTTGCAATTAGCTAAGTCTGATCATGTGACTAAAGGCGCACATCTGATTGGTTCAAATGCGCAAATTTTCTGACTTGCAATTAATTGCAACTTTGCAATCGATTGCATCTCTTTCTGCAGCGGGACCCTAATGCAGAGCTGCCAACTAGTACGGATTTTCCGTAATTGGTACGGAAATTGACAACCATTACGGGAGTACGGAATGCCGCTTACAAATTACGGGGAAAAAAAATAAAAATTTTTAAAAAATCGTTTTGGCTCTACCAGTCTAATCTCCGTATCATTAATTCTCTTACCATTTGTTTATTTGTTTTGTTTATTTGTGATACATGTAAAATACCTTCACTTTAGCAATAGATTAGCAGGGTTCAACGTGCCATTTTTTTCTTTATTTTTTTCGGTTACCCGTTCTGCTAAACGTTTTTGCCGATGACGGTCGGTTAACCGTCGTGTAACCGTTTCACTAAACTTATAGTTCATAGAGCCGCGTAGGAAATTACTGATTTCTTCCCCAAATTACTGATTTTGGGCCTTGAGAGTACTGATTTCATGTTCTAGAGGTTGGCAGCTCTGCTAATGTGTTAACATGTTCAGTCAAACCTACCGTAAAACTCTGTGTATAAGACGCACTCGTGTATAAAACGCACTTTTTTTTTTTTTTTAGAATATTTTTTTTTACATGAATATTCATATATTCATGAGGTAGCAATGCTCATTAAATATGCAAAATACTAAATTAATTAATAACTTTTTTGTTGAGAAAAATGTATAACCACTGTTTAGAAAATTGAATATTAAATGAGTGCTGCTACTCATGAATATCTGAATATTCAATTAGTAGCAGTGTTACTGCTTAAAAACTTGCATTTTGTTTTGCTAACCACTATAATTTATGTAGGAAAAAGGTATATTTTGATAAATGTTCCCCCTTATATCAAGCCCTAGACCAATTTAATATGCATTAAACATGACTACCGGGTGTCCCAAAAAAATAAAATTAATTTTTTTTTTTTTTTTTTTTTTTTTTTTTTTGTTGGCTGTACCTGTGTATAAAACGCACCCCCACTTTGAAAATTTTCCGACGGAACAAAAAGTGCGTCTTATGCACGGAGTTTTACGGTATCTAAATGTTGTTCAAAGAAAATGTTTTCTTTCTTTAGGGCGCTAGCCAGACGAACCTCAAAAGATAAACCATAAGACAACGCTCGAAATTAGCATAGGCCCGGGGCCACCAAAAAATGCTGTCGGGCCAGTAAAAAACGCATATTTCAATGTTTGGTGGCCCGACTGGGCCACCAAAAAATAAAAATAAATAAATAAATAAAAAATAAAAATAAAAAAATAAATTATACCCTGTAGTCATGTTTAGTCCTGTTTAGGGCATGACAAGAGCTTGCTTTTAAACGTAGCATTCAGCAAGTTATACCCTTTTCTCACATACAAAATATTGGTTAGTTAAAAAGTTGCAAGTTAATTAAGCAAGTAACACTGCTGCTTATTGAGCAGCAGTACTCATTTTCTAACCAGTTATAAAAAAAAAATTCATATTAAAAATCGTTGTTACTTACTAGCAAATTACCCGTCACCAGATCTTTGAGTAAGATAATGTTGTATGTTGTATATTTGTATTTCGTTATTTTTTGTATCTATCCTGTAAAAAACATTTGGTCAATTAATGGAATCTCTGTTTGAATGGTTATGATATGATTTAATAAGTGTATAATTAAAAATACAATCTCATATTCACAGGCATATGCGTACACGGGGGGGGGGGGGGGGGGTTCAAATTTCACTTTGATGAAAAAGGGCTGTTTTGGGGTTTCCCCCCCCTCAAAAACATATTCACGGACACCATGAACCCCCCTCACAAATTCTTCACCGACACCCCGCCCCCTTTTGAAAGAATCTTCACCAGTACCCCCTCTCGAGAAAATCTTCATCGACACCCCCCTCGCGTCGAAAAATATTCACCGACAACCCCCCCCCCCCCTCGAAAAATCTTCTCCTACACCCTCACCACCCCCCTTCGAAAGAATCTTCACTGTTACTCCCTCTCAATAAAATCTTTACTGACACCCCCCTAGAAAATTCTTCACCGACAACCCCCCCCCCTCGAAAAATCTTCACAGAAACCCCCCTTTCAAGATTCTTCACCGACACCCCCCCCCCCCCCCCCCCGGTGGTGATTCAATCTCATATTCAAAGGCATATGGGTACCCGGGTGGGGGGGGGGGTGAGGACACCCACCCCCCTTACAAATTCTTCACCGACACTCTCCCTCGAAAATTCTTCACCGACAGCCCCCCCCCCCCCCTCCCCACTCGAAATACTTGACCGACACCTGACCCCTCAAAAATGTTGGTTGAGGAAATAACCACCCCCCCCCCCCCCCCTCAAAAAATATTCACGGACACCCACTCCCCTCACAAATTCTTCAGCGACACCGAAAGAATCTTCACTGGTACCCCCTCTCGAAAAAATCTTCACTGACACCCCCCTCGAAAAATCCCCCACCCCCCATCGAGATTCTTCACCAACATCCCTCCCCCCTTCGAAAATTCTTCACCGCCCCCCCCCCCCCCACGAAATATTTGACCGACACCACCCTCGAAAATTCTTCACCGACACCCCCCTCGAAATACTTGACCGACACCCCCTCGAGTTACTTGACCGACACCCCCCTCGAAATACTTGGCCAACACCCAGCCCGTCGAAAATTTTGGTTGACGCAATAACCCCCCCTACCCCCCCCCCCCCCCTTGTAAAAACCCTAGGTATGCTGCCAGCGATCACATGTCAAACAATAAACAGTATTAATTAAATCGTTGTCAAGTAGATCAATAACCCTAATTCCTTGCTCTTCTTGTTTACACGTTATTTACAAAAAGCACACATTTTTTATACTTCAGTACAACAAAGTATGCACTTCGAGCAAACATTTACAATTAGCCTGTATTCAGAAAATTAAACCAGTGACAGAGAGAAACCTATTTTGGTAGCCGTATACCCTGTTTTGCCAATTTTGTGAATATCGTGTTGAAAATGTGAACAAAAATCACCGATCAAATTCAGTCATGCATATACGGACATGTACAATCACACGAATGTGTGTACAATGTAGTAGATTGTGTGTTGACAATGCACAGATGCCGGACCTACAATATTCCGCTACTCTGTATATAGTCTATGCAAATTCCCCGCCCGACGGTCGCTTTCGCTTTTGGAATGTACCGTCCGTTTCTTGATAGAAATACATATATTTCATCAGATTTGTTTTAATTCTATTCGAAAATCAGTCATTACAATTTTTAAATCCATATTATTTAAAAGTTTGAAAAACAACAATTCGCAAGCAAATTACGATAGTCTTAATTCAGGCGCACACAGCGGCACACGTGTTATTTCCGATTTGACAGGCATACGATAATGTGCGTAAGTAATTTACAACGTATCGATTCCAGGCTGAACAAAGACTACATAATGAAAGGTCATTTCAGCAACACACTTTTCACGGTACTTCCGTCGCAAGCATGTGCGATGATCAGCGCTCGACGCGACTGCATGGCAAATGAACGTGGAATATTGGCCGATTCATAACTGACCACTGGTCAAACTGACCCCGACCTGACCCAGACCACAAACCTCTATGGGTCATCACCAATCACTACCCAAAGTTTGATGTTGGTGCCTCAATGCACTACGAAATGCATAGATGGACAGACAGACAGACAGACAGACAGACATACGTAATTGGCTACTTTAGTATAGTAGATTTCAGTTATTTTGCGTATTTTGCATATCTAATGAGCATCATGCTGCTCATGAATATTCATATATTACTACTCTAAACTACCTAATAAATGTGCAAGTTTTGTACTAACCACTATTTTTGTACGTGAGAAAATGTGTATGTTGATGAATGCTAGACCAGTGGTATTATAAGCATTCCAACAGCACTACACAGTGTCTAAACAAAATTACAGGGTGTCTCAAAAAAAAAAAATCCCATAAATTCAACATCATGTTTGAAGTTTGAACAGTGTGTTGTGAGTTGTCTCACTTGTCTGCAATATTGTTCACGAAGAATCCAATGTTTGTTTGATCAATAAAACACCACATCACCACAAAAGACATGACACACACACATTCATCCTAATTCATGTTTATTTAATTCATCTTACAATGAAACAAAAGGGAATACAAAATAAAAAGTATTGCCTAGTACCCTGAAACTATGAATATGGTTATTGTATACATTTTACTTTTGTTTTTCCTTATTTTTTCGGGCCAGTAGATTTTGGTTTCGGGCCACCAAATTTTGAAAAATACTAATTTTACACCAGCAAAAAAAGTTAATTTCGAGCATTGCATAAGATCACCCAATCAGTGAAAAAAAGCACACAGGGGCTCGGGGCAAATTCCCCTCAAAATGCCAAAAAGAGGCCCCGTAAATTGTATAAAGTGCAATGAAAAAACAAATTTTAGAGCATTATTTTCATGCAGGCAAGCTTGAAAAGTGGCCCCTGAAAAATAAATTGCCAATGGAGGCCCACCCCTGCCCCCCCCCCCCCCCCCCAAAAAAAAGGAAGAAATGTCTCAATGGTTTATTTACATGCAGAATACTCTCTAGAGTTACATTGAATGAAGGACGGTGCTAGCATTTTGAATGGACAAATACAAATGTACGTATGTATCATGAATTAATTGTGTCACTGTTCAAATCTATATTCATAATTCAATAAAAAAATGTACCATTAATTTGTTTTATTGGTATTTGGATGTTAACAAGTTCATGGAAATAGAAATGTGTATCATGAAATGATTTGTATCCTTAAAAATAAACATGTTTTATCATTTGTCTGTCTTTCAGCATGCTATGGCATTGTGAGTGTGCCGACTGGGCCATGGTTTTGTCGGAAGTGTGAGTCTCAGGAAAGAGCAGCGCGTGTGGTAAGTCTTGTTTACAAATTATATGAAGAGTATTTTAAATAAAATGCCAGTTTTTATTTAATACAGGTTTCAAAGGATACTTTGCTCAAATTTATATCCAAGTATATTTAATTTTTTCTTTAAAAAGTACTGCAGGTTCTAGATCACTTCAATTCAATCAATGTTTTAATGTACAAATGTGTAATTAATTCATACTTTTATTGATCATAGAGAAATGAAATTGTGGAAATTTTCCTCTTTATAATGTATACATGTACATGTTCTGAAGATCAATTTCTGTTTCAAACTGATTGTTTTATTATTCTTCTTATGAGTGTTTATTTCCTTTTCTTCCCAGAAATGTGAGTTGTGTCCTCAAAGAGAGGGTGCTTTGAAAAGAACAGACAATGGAGGTAAGATTCAGCAGTACATTTTTACAACTACAGTCAAATCTGTGTATAGTGTCTAGTGACCACCCATGAGAGACGAGAAAAGTAGCCACTGTAGACAGGTGACCTTTATAGACCGGTTCTATAACACTGTTTTTCCTCTGCTGGGAATCATTTTGGTGGCCACTATAGGCAGGTTGGCTGCTATAGACAGGTGGCAACTAAGACAGGTTTGACTGTATTTCATCTCAATCTCTGCATTGTACATTTTAAATGTTGTCTTTGAAATAATTTAGTTTCGTTCAGTGTACACATTTGCTCTTTTGAACAGATTGGTGAAGTACATTTCTCAGTACTCCATTTCAAGATGTGATACACAAATAGTTTTTTAACAAAGACACAAGTTTGAACAGTTTACATTTAGGCTCCTAACTGAGTCTTAAACACAACTTTTTATAAGGCACATTTGCTGCTGATTTTGTGTTGACGTGAATTACTGTTTCACGAATTGACTTGAACCTACATGTTCCAGCTTCATGTTATGGTGCAGTACATGTATGTGTCATTCACTACATTTTCATTCTAATAATTTCCCCCCTTTTAATCTCTCATCATTTGATACCAGGGTGGGCGCATGTTGTGTGTGCTCTGTATATCCCAGAAGTGTGCTTCGGCAATGTGATTTTGTGTTGACATGAATTACTCTTGCACAAATTGACTTGAACCTACATGTTCCAGCTTCATGTTATGGTGCAGTACATGTATGTGTCATTCACTATATTTCAGTCTAACAATTTCCCCTCTTTTAATCTCTCATCATTTGATACCAGGGTGGGCGCATGTTGTGTGTGCTCTGTATATCCCAGAAGTGTGCTTCGGCAATGTGTCAACCATGGAACCAATCCTACTTGCTATGATACCTCATGAGCGGTATAACAAGGTAAGTTATGTTTCAAGCGAAGTTTAAGATTAATAAACTGGAAAGACTAAGCTCACAAGATTTTACAGATTATTGATTTATAAAATAAATGATTAATTGCTTCAAGTTATATGGGGATTTCCATGAGAAAGTGGACAAAAACTTTAAAAACATACAATTATTTCAAATGTTAATTTTGTCTGTGTGATTTTTTTTATTTAATACTATTTTTGTTGTCATCCCTGGATGTCGTATCTAGTACCATACATTAAACTTAACGCATGTGACTACACAGTGACAATCTTTAGATGTTTACGTTGATAATACATGTACATACTGTTCTATGTTTGCTTTTTTCTCTAGTCCTATTTTTGGTTTAAAAACCCATAATACTGTAGAATAAAAATAACAATTATTTGATCGATTGTATTGATGAATGATAAGACATCGATGTCTTGATTCCCTGCTCTAGTCGTGTTTTCTGTGTGAGAGCAAGGGTCGGCAATCCAAGGCGACCACAGGCTGCTGTATGACGTGCAATCGCAATGGATGTAGGACATCCTTCCATGTTACTTGGTGAGATTCTTGTACTTTTTCTTCCTTTTCAGATTTTGATAAATTGATGCTTTCCTTTCAAAGATTCTTATGTCTGTACTTAAAATGTGCTTCATCTATTTCTCATGGTAAGATGATTTGGGTTATTTTTCTGAAATTTACAGATTTGACAATTTTTTTCTTAAAAATTTGCAGAAAGAGACAAACTTTCTATAATTTGTATAATTAACAACATTTTAGAATGATCTCCCTATCCAACTAAACAGGCACCCTCACTAGATGCATAAAATATAATTATCAAGACCCACCTGTTCAATAATTAGTCGAAATGTTTATTGTAATTTATTCTACAAGTACATACATTATAATTAATTATCCTGTAACTTTTTTCATTTATTTGTGAACAGAGTTATGGAACATAATGTTTTTATTTAGCGCATTATATCTTATTATTTATAAATGTCATTGCAGTGCACAGCAGGAAGGCTTACTGTGCGAGGAGGCGGGGCAGCACAATGATAATGTCAAGTACACTGGCTACTGCAACTATCACTATCAGAAATTGGTAAGTCATTGCTAGAAATTTACTTTGTAGCCTTGTGGCCCAGCCGTCAAGTAAAATCAAGATTTGTTCAAATTCTAGTGGCCCTGATACCTGAATCTGGTTGTCCCTTTTGGGCCAGTGAAATAAAGCATCAATAACATTTGGTTGCCCAAAGCAATTTTTGAGTGGCCCAGGGGGGTGTTTCACAAAGATCCTGAGTTGAACTTAACTCTAAGTTGGACTTAAACATCGTGGAAAGCCACTAGTGTCTTGAAACAGTTTTGTAAAAGTTATGTTGAAATGCATAAAATGTTGATTCAAATCATATATATTTTCTAATTACCAAAGATATTTCATGAATTGTATGTGAAGATTATGAATCTCTTTGATAATTAGAAAATATATATGATTTGAATCAACATTTTATGCATTTCAACATAACTTTTATAAAAACTGTTTCAAGACACTAATGGCTTTCCATAATATTTAAGATCAACTTAGGATCTTTGTGAAACACCCCCCAGTGGAATAAAGCATCGATAATATTTGGTTGCCCG
This sequence comes from Echinarachnius parma, assembly GCA_037951105.1. Classification (NCBI taxonomy): domain Eukaryota; kingdom Metazoa; phylum Echinodermata; class Echinoidea; order Clypeasteroida; family Echinarachniidae; genus Echinarachnius; species Echinarachnius parma. The sequence goes on from JBAMJV010003090.1 coordinate 74,709, forward strand.
AAGCAATTTTGTAGTGGCCCTGAGCCAGTAGGCCTGTGTTAATGTCAAGCATTGGGTAAGGAACTCACACACAACTAATGTACTAGGACATTTACGTAAATAATGGTTAATATCACCATAATTCACATACCCACAAAGTCACATCAAATTGTTTGTTTTCATTATTTTATTTTTGTATTGTCTAGCACCTTGGCTAATCCTTTGTGAGTGTGCTTACATCCTTAATGTGTGTTTGGGAACCCTTCCACTCAGGGAAAGCTGATGTATTACATTAAAGGCATGTGATATCATGTCCAATTTTGATTTAGTTTAGTATCAATTATTGCATAATTCTAATTGTCCTTAACTCTTTTGGTACCGCCGGCGCGTGTATCACCTCAATGGTGTTAATACATGGCGAATACTAGATCACTAGCCAAGTAGTGTCTAGGTTAGACAGAAAATTCCATCTCGTACTGGAGGGGTCCTTTAATATTTATCGGTCTATGTCTAGGTGTGCTCTCTTCCTGAATGTGTGTGCTTCCTTCCTGCCAGGAAGAGATTGTGAACATTCATTAATTAGTCCTGGCCAGGTCCATTATACTCTTACCCGGGATGTCCCATAGCAGTATGGTATGATTTGTAAAAACAAATTATGCAACAAAACATCAAGCTAGAATGAATAGGTTAACACAGATGAATTGTTTTTTTGGTGACAGGACTTCAATACATTAATGATGGGATATAATATGTATAATTTCTCCTTGTCCTTTTTGTATTTCTAGAGCTCTACTAATGAATTGAATGCCAATCCTTGCATTATTATTGATAAATTATTTCCAATAAAGAGAAACTTGCTACAAATACATAATATTTACAAATGGCATTTGAACCTGAAACCTCTATATTGCTAGACCGTTATTAATGAAGTGGTTGCACTTCTATTTCACTTTGTTCCGTTTGCTCCAGAAGAAGGACAAAGATATCAAGACGATTCCACCCTTCAGACCGTTCGGCAGCAACTACAGCACCCCAGAGAAAGAGAAACCCTTGACCGACAGACCGTCGGACAAAACCAAGGCAGACCTGAAGGAGAGGCATCGCGCAAAGTCTGAAAAGAAGACTAAAACATTTGAGGTGTCCCCTGTGTATACCACTAAAGACAATAGCGACGCAGGAGCTACGGCAGCGGGGGGAGGTGGGGCTTCTGGTGGAGGACACAGCGCTAAATTTACAAATGCAAACTTTACAGAGACAACGATAGTTCCCTCCACCACCGTATCGGAGGAGGCGACTAGCACCCCTAGTGGAGACAGCTCGCTGATTCTGAAATTCAGGAGGAACACGGTGACGCCAGCGAATGGGAAAGAAAAGGGAAAGAAGGGGGCTGGGGGTAAGAGTGAATCGGGGCAAGGGGAGGGGGCGGAAGTTGAGGAGGTAAACGGAGACAAAATGGACTCCACCTCTGCCACAGAGGAGCGAACACAGTCTCCAGCTCTGTCGGTGGAGAGTGCACCGGTAACCAGCAAAAGTGGCAAGCCGAGAAGAACTTCGTCGCGCGAGCCCTCGAGAACACCGACCCCATCATCGGTGTCCACCACCCCCATGGTGATCACAGAGACCGTCATGGTGAAGGATTTACCCCCGATGGCTGAACCAGAAGCAACACCTGCTGACACCGATAGCCCGACGCCAATCAGCATCAGCTCCACCTCTGGCGCTCCCGAAAGCATGTCACTCGACATCGAGAAGGTCAGCTCGCCATCGACATCGCCACCCATCGACGTCAAGCTCGTTGATGTTAAGACACCGGTGGAGGATCGCAAGGACAAGCAAACGATCTTGGGGAGCGGCAGTGAGAAACATGAAAAGAAGAAGCACAGGAGACAGAGCAAAGAGAGCAAGGCATCGCGAGGTCGGCGGGACCGCGATAAAGATGACGACTACGGCGGCAAGAAGAGAAGGAGAACGAGTAACCCCCTGGTCGCTAGTCCTCTGACGAGAGAGGACAGTCTCTTCTCGTTTGGGCAAGGGGGCATCCTGTCTCAAGGGTCTACACGCTCACTTGGGGAAGGGATCGGCAATGCAAACAGCTCTTCAACAAACCCAGGTGAGAATGAAGAAATCCTTCTCTATTTTTCCTTTTTTTTTAATGGTTTAGTATTTTCGCTTGCGCTAGCTTCTGCCGTGAATATTTTAGCCCAGGGTTAACCCAGGTGTATCCGATTAAGTGGTGAAAATTTCTCTAAGAAACATTATATAATCATATCCTACCCATTTTAACAGGTGTTCCCCTTTAAATGTACCCCATTAGGCGAAGACTACTGGAGTACTTAACATAACTACACAGCATTTTACTTTTAGATGTACCACTTTTAATTAAAAGGGTACAAAAGTACAATGTTGTTATTTATCTGTTGAATATATATAAGATTTGTCTATTGATATGTATATTATTCTTTCTTGAAATAACATACATTTGAAGATGATGCATTTTGTTTTTGCATTTCTTAAAAAAAAATTTCCCATCAAATTAATGACTTCTGTTTTTGTTATTTTTTAATTAGATGAACTTGCTTTCACTTTTGCACAAAATTGTATACAGTACACTTTGCTTCACATTTCTTTAAAAAAGACTTTACATCAATTACATTAGCTAGGTTATCGTTTTTTTTTATCCAGATGAACTTCATAATTTATCAAAATGTTTAACTTTCTTTGAAATTTCTTTGAAATAAAAGACTTAAAGGGATCTAGTAACTTTGTTGACATGTGCACAAAGTGATAAATGATTGATACAATGTATTGTTGTTATCTGATATGTCCACTGGGTATTGTGTGAAAATTTCAAGTTAAACAGACATTATATACAGGGTGGCCCAGAAAGGTTGCAACACCTACGACCGTTAATATCATCAACATCATCGCCCAAATGTCATTGTTTTTTATTTGATTGGGTAGAACATTCTTTTTCCAACAAAATGATACCATGAGCATTGACTTTGGGTAAGGTGTTTGGATCCTAGGGCCATTTTTCTGAGGCAATGTCGTTTCCCGAATTTGCTACTTTTTCGTCTCCAGCGATCCTCGGAACACTGAGACATTCTCGCCCCACGGCCTGCCGTAGAATTAGTTGTACAGAAGAACCGCTTGACTGCTCTCCCTTTGATAAGGAAGACAATGTGAGCCATACCGTACGGGGTAATCGATTACGCAACATCGCGCTCTTCAACAGCTAATTCTGTGGCAGGCCGTGGAGCGAGAATGTCTCAGTGTTGCGAGGATCGCTGGCGACGAACAAGTAGCAAATTTAGGAAACAACATTGCCTCAGATAAATGGCCCTAGGATCCCAACGCCTTACCCAAAATCAATGCTCATGGTATCATTTTGTTGGAAAAAGAATGTTCTACCCAATCAAATAAAAAACAATGACATTTGGTCGATGATGTTGATGATATTAACGATCGTAGGTGTTGCAACCTTTCTGGGCCACCCTGTATATGGCTGAGAAATTAGCAAAATGCAAAGTGATATTCACTAACTCATTGCACTGACTTTGTACATGGTTTCGACAATCCAGTGGATAGTGTAACATCAATCGACAATATAAAAAAAAAAAAACGAAACCTGTCCCATGCTTTTATTATTAATACAAATACAACAAGGTATGAGGGAACCAATAGAATTCCAATTGGATTTTGAGGATTTGGGCAATGTTACGAAGTCCCTTAAATATCAGTTGGATTACTGTTTTCATTCTTTTGTCATTCAGATGAATTTGCCATTCATGATTGCACAACAGTATATAAACAGTACACTTTGTTTACACATTTCTTTAAAACAAGACTTCACATTAAACATTGATTTATGTTTTCTGTTATTATTCAGATGAACTTGCGATGCATGATTGCACAACAGTATAGACTTTGTTTTCACATTTCTTTAAAACAAGACCTCACAGGCTTACATTACATACATTAATGTGTTTTCTGTTATTATTCAGATAAACTTGCGATGCATGATTGCACAACAGTATAGACTTTGTTTACACATTTCTTTAAACAAGACCTCACAGGCTTACATTACATACATTAATGTGTTTTCTGTTCTTATTCAGATGAACTTGCGATTCATGATGTGTTTAGTACGGCCGGTCAGAGTGGGCTGCTGATTGGACCTCCCAGGCCAGGGTCGGGCAGGCTGTCACAGCATGGTGCAACCGGGTAAGCTTCTACTCTAACCAGTGTTGGGTATATCGAGATCGATCTTGATCTCGAGACCAGTCTCGAGATCGCCATCAATAATCTCGATCTTGTTCTTGATCTCGGATATTTCTGAACTTGATCTCAGAGGTTCTGTTCTCGATCTTGAGCTGCGGATCTTGGTCTTGATCTTGATCTCGGACTGTCTGATCTATCTTGATCTCGAGATCGGCATCAGTAAATCTCGATCTTGTTCTTGATCTCGGACATTTCTGATCTTGATTTCAGATGTTCTGATCTCGATCTTGATCTTGATCTCGGACTGTCTGATCTTGATCTTGATCTTGATCTCGGACCCTCTGGTCTTGGACCCAACACTGACTCTAACCTTCACTTGCTGCTTCACTTCTCTAAAAGGGTAATGAAATCCTATACTTTTGACTTACTGGGTGTGATGAGAGCATAACTCCTGTCATTGCTAGTCACTTATTTCCTCTTGAATATTCCTGATTATAAAAATAATTAGTAAAAGAAATTATTAACCCTTGCGGTGAAATGAAGTGGCAGGTGTAGAAAAGTGTATCGTAACCCCCTATTGTGTTCTCCGCCTGCCACCTCATTTCACTGTGAGAAATTAAAGAAATGTGCGCCTCCTGTGGGCATTGAAAGCAGACGACAGTGGTCCATAAAATATTGATTATTTTTGTAATCAGGAATATTCAAGAGGAAATAAGTGACTAGCAATGACAGAATTTATGCTCTGATCACATCCAGTGAGTCAACAGGCTAGGGTTTCCTTCCCCTTTAAGTCTTCTGCACCATCGCTGGGATCTGTGTATTTCATTTGATGTAAAATTGATGTTTCCTGGTGATAGACGTGTGTGTGCATTTTCCAATCATGAGATCCTGAGTTTGAACCCTGTGTATACCCTCTGCGTTTTTCCCTCAGCAAGACAATTAATCCACTATTTCTGCCTTCTACCCACAGGTGTATAAATGGGGGAGGTAGGAGGTAAAAGCCTTCTCAAAAACGATCTTCTCAATGCCCATGAGCCGTTTGGAAGTAATACTCCCCATGGAGGGATAATAATAGTGTGAAGCGCTTAGAGATGATAGTCAGGGCTCGACACTAGCACTTATTGCCCTATTGCCCAGGGCAATTAAAAATTGATGTCGGGCAAGTAAAATTCATGAATAGTCTAGTATGCTTGCCCAATCGGGCAACTAACATTTTTGTTCAACTACGAGAGAAAATATAACTTATTATTTCTATCTCATCTTATCTAGAGGGAAAAAAAGATTTTCCAAGAAGAAGAGCTACCTAGCACAATTCATTTGTCTTTATTTTCACATTGTTTTCTCGGTCAAGTAAATATCCTGTTCGGGCAAGTAGAAAATGAAGTTAGTGTAGAGGCTTGTGATACTAGTAGTGTACGATATTAGCCACTATGTAAATCAAACATATTATAATAATAATTATAATGATTACGATTGTTTTGTATGCACTCAAAGCAGACCAATGATGCCAGCCACCATGGAGCAGTTGTACCATATTAGCCACTATATAAATCGAACCTATTATAATAATAATGATTATGATTGTTTTGTATGCACTCAAAGCAGACCGACGATGCCAGCCACCAGGGAGCAGTTGTACCATATTAGCCACTATATAAATCAAACCTATTATAATAATAATGATTACGATTGTTTTGTATGCACTCAAAGTAGACCAACGATGCCAGCCACCATGGAGCAGTTGTACCATATTAGCCACTATACATGTATAAATCAAACCTATTATAATAATAATGATTACGATTGTTTCCTATGCACTCAAAGCAGGCCAACGATGCCAGCCACCATGGAGCAGTTGTTGGAGAGACAGTGGGATCAGAGCTCAGATTTCTTGATGCAGCAATCCTCACATCTTGACAGTAAGTATCTCCAAATCTTGATCCCTGTAGTAATGTAATCCCAGCACCTTCTGTTTTTTGGTTTTGTTTTTGTTTTTTTTGGACCTAACCTTTTTTGGAAACAAACTGTTGGACCTAACCTCTTTTGAAAAAAAAGCTGATTTTTCTTTATAAATTTTAACAACTTTCCAGTATGAAATTCAGTTTTCTGTTAGCTTTACCGGATAGAGCTGCTCAAAATCTATAAATTAAGCTAACAAAATGAATTTTGATGGAAAATGGACCTAACCTCTTCTGGAAACGAGCTCTTCATATGTTGATCCCTGTAATTTAATGTCCTCGTCTATAGATGGATCTACAATATATTATTGTTATCCTCATTCGCTTCTGTTTCGTGAGATTGCATCGTAACTATTTTGTGATCCCCAGTTTCATCAAAACAACCATGATTAAAGGGGCACATTGCAAGTTTTGCTATTAACACAGAGACAGTTAACCTTTCTGTATTTCTTTGAAGTTTGTGTTCTCATAAAAAGAAAGACAGTGTATAGTGACAATCCAAAAGAAACAAAAGAGGAGGCTACTCCAGACAGGTGACCTCTATAGAGACATGTTTCATAGCATCAGTTTTATATGCAGAGGAACACTTTTGATTGCCACTATAGGCAGGTGGCTGCTAAGACATGTTAGTAAGTTTCTGGAAATGTTGAAGCTTAGTATATTGCTTGAAGTAGAGGTGTTTTGGCACGATCAGGTAGGCGCTTGACTTCCAATTAGGGGACCAGAGTTATAACCAAGCATGTTATATCCTCCTGCAAAACAAATAATCTGCAATATAAATTTACTTGGATATGCACAATCCAATATGACTTTTATTTTGGTTTAGCATCATCAAAGTGATTCAGTGAGATTTGTGATGTAACAGGTTGATTTTCCTTTTAACTTGGTAAAATTTAAAATGTCACCAACTTGTTGTACATTTTCTTCTGGTTTTGGGAATGTTTTACTGTTTTTGTCCTAATACTAATAATACGTGTGGTTTACGGGTACACCATGTGAGATGGGTGGATTGGTAAGCCCTGAAAAGGACTATGGTAGTCCTAGAAAGGACTGTTGGTGTAGTTCTGAAAAGAACTGTTGGTATTCTTTCTAGGAGAGTTCTAAAAAGAACTGTTGATAGTCCTAGAAAGGACTGTTGGTAGTCCTATAAAGGACTGTTGGGATAGTCCTGAAAAAGACTGTTGGTATTCTTTCTAGGAGAGTCCTAAAAAGGACAATTGGTAGTCCTAGAAAGGACTATTGTTAGTCCTAGAAAGGACTGTTGGGATAGTCCTGAAAAGGACTGTTGGTATTCTTTCTAGGAGAGTCCTAAAAAAGGACAGTTGTTAGTCCTAGAAAGGACTGTTGATAGTCCTAGAAAGGACTGTTGGTATTGCGAGGAGAGGGTGGATGGTAGGAGGGACTCGACGTTTCGAATAGGTTGACTATCCGTCGTCAGGAGATGTTTTTGTCCTGCTACGCAGAGACCACCTGTCAATGTATCTTATCAGAGTATCTTGTTTTCATCCGTATTTCTGCTTATTTCTTTCCTAGTTGCATCGTTACTCTCCTGCTTAAACCAGCTACGTCAAGAAAACCTTCGCCTGGAGCAGCACATCTCCACTCTACTGCAACGCAGAGACCACCTCTTAGCCGTCAACGCTCGCCTCTCCCTCCCGCTCTCTCAAGTGGCATCGTCTAACAACCCCAACCCCAATGCTACCGGTGGTCTGGTAGCAGCAGCAGTAGCAGGGGGAGGGGTTCTAGGGGGGCAAGCCCCTGGGAGTGGTGTGGGACCAGCAGGGGATAATAGCCCTGGTTCGGCGGGCAGTGGACAGACCTCGCGCAGCCCAAGATTCAACAACATTCTGCACAATGCACAGGGACAGGTAATTGTCAGAGAATCTTTTAATACTTTTAAACTATGATACAGCTATTTATTGGGCCTTTTTGAAGCTTAAAATCAAGTTATAAAACAACAATCTTATAGAATATTAAAGAAATAAGCACAATACGTGGGAGAAAACCTTCAATATGAAGACTTCTAAATTGGAATAGAATTCCATTGAATGAAATTCTATATGGATTGGTTAGACTTTTTGATTGTTGTAATGATTCATTTTCTGTACCATTTCTTAACTAGGACCTGATGAGTAGCTACGGCAGCAGTCACAGCCTGAACCAGTCACTCAACCATTCCCTCAACCAATCCCCTCTCAGCCTCTCAGCAAGCCCCGCCCATCCTCCCCCTCTCAACCAATCACCAGCCTCCTCCCTCACCCAGTCACACCCTCTCCATCCAACGCTGACCAATCACATCGCCAATCAGCTTGTCTCCGCCCCCACCAGTCTCAACCACTCCTCAACCGGGGTGTCACTCGCCCTCACCACGACAACGGTCACCACGGCAACTAGCAGTGCGGCGATGGGGCTCGCACACAGCGGTGCTATGTATGGAGGGAGAGGAGGTCATCGACTGCCAGCGGGGATTCTCCCTGGTCATCCGATGACGTCGGAGGCAGCCTTGATGTCCAGCGCTGGTCAGCAGTTTGTCACCGGTCATGGGACTAGAGCCTCCCCTGGAGCGCATCTCATGGCTGTCAATCACAACAGAGCAAGTCCTGCATCAGGTAAAGAGAGACATATTTCTTCTTATTATTCTTCTTCTTCTTCTTCCGTTTTGGTACAGTCCACCAGCGCGGTGTATTTTCGTACCTTGCTTTGTGATGCTAATACCTAAAGGTATCAGTAACTTTGTCGACAAGTGCAAAAATGAGTTGATAATATGCGCATGTGTCCACTGAGTCATGTGCGAAAATTCCATGGTAAATCAATTTCATTTGATGGATTGATGAGCCAAAATGCATAGTGATATTTGCTAATTCATTTAACCAATTGAAAATCTCACAGTGAGACTTTTATATTCTAACACTTCAATCATAACTAAAGGTAAAAACTGAAAGCTGTTCCATGCTTCTTTTTTTCATTGCTAATACAAATGCAACAAAGAATGTGAGAACTGCTAGAGTTCAAAGTAAGTTTTGTGGAATTTGACAGTGTTACTAGATCACTTTAAATTCCTACAAATTTATTTTGTGAGAAGGGGGAGGACGAACCACACCCAGCCGAGGCAAAAGCCATGTCCCAGGGGCAGGTTCAGGGGGACCAGTGGAGGAGGGCAGGGGATGTATAATACTGTTATATCAAACAAAACAACATAATACAAATATGTCTGATGTATTTATTTCTCGATGTGTATCATCTCTTTCAACATTTGTAATTGTTAGGAGGGGCAGGACGAACCACACCCAGCAGAGGCCAAGGTCATGTCCAAGGGGCTGGTCCAGGGGGAAACCCTGCATCCAAGCTGACGGGTACAGGAGGGCCGGGGAGGAATAGCGGTCTCGGTGGAACCAGATCATCCCCTGGTATGGTTGTTGGACCTGGCATGCCTAGTGTTGGGGGCAGCATCACATCAGGAACCCCGGCCTCTAGACCCGATGGGTGAGTTGTTGATAATAGTTATAATAATAAGTTCATTAGCGGTCTCTGTGGTACCAGATCATCCCCTGGTATGGTAGCTGGACCTGGCATGCCTAGTAGTCGGGGAAGCATCACAGCAGGAACCCCGGCCTCTAGATCCGATGGGTGAGTTGTCGATTAATAGTTATAATAATAAGTTCATTAGCGGTCTCTGTGGTACCAGATCATCCCCTGGTATGGTAGCTGGACCTGGCATGCCTAGTAGTGGGGGCAGCATCACATCAGGAACCTCGGCCTCTAGATCCGATGGGTGAGTAGTTGATAATAGTATAATAATAAGTTCATTAGAGGTCTCTGTGGTACCAGATCATCCCCTGGTATGGTTGCTGGACCTGGCATGCCTAGTGGTGGAGGCAGCATCACATCAGGAACCCCGGCCTCTAGACCTGATTGGTGAGTGGATACACATTCCGTTATCCCAAAGTGGACTTCAGTTCTACCATGGGAAAGCTACATGTTCTGCTTTTTGTCGAGCCCACTGTAGGTGGAGGGAGACTAAGGAATCCAAATTGCGTCCGTCTGTCCGTCCGTCCGTGACGCTTACAAAAATGTGAATAACTTTCCAACCCTGCATCAGTTTGTAACCAAATTTGATTGGTAGATGCCCTACATTGGCCTCCATGATATTCTGGGGTCAAATGAGGTCCAATGTTGCATGAATGTGCGCAAGTGGGTGAGACACTTTACGGCTATCGCCTTGTCTTTTTTCTCACTGCGTGCTTCTCATAAATGTTACCTATGGTTGCTTTTTATTAATCCAATGAATTCATTCCCATAATTAGATGAGAAACTCTTGATGTTTCACCTCATTTGCAGTCTTTATAGTATTCTATTTCTCATAAACCATAAATATAAATACAGTCTATAATTATTTATTATTATAATTACTGTTACAGGTCTGGAGATGGGTTATCAAGGGAGTCCAAGCAAGCAGGTCCTAAAGACATGACCCCAGCATTAATGACAGCTTCACTCGCATCCTCGCACGGAATGCCCATGTACCAAACACACCCTGCACAGCAGCAGCAGCAGCACCAACACCAAAACCAACAAATGGGACCACAGGGGAGGCATCTTACACCGGTAAGAAAAGTGTGTACTTTCTTTACTTCAATTTCATTTATTATTTTTGTATAAAGGTAGTGTGAATCAAATTAGTAGATTATGAATCATTGTGCAGAGATAAAAGCCATTCCATTAACTCTAACATTGCATTACTGTATTACATTGCCATTTTACTCTATGACCATCGTATGGACACACTAATATGGACGACTGGAAGCAGTTGTTAAAAGAAAGAAGCTTTCTTGCTATATGTGACTGGCTATAGCAAAACCCTGCACTTGATGGTAATTCATGTTTTGAAGAAATTGGCATTTTAAGTTCACATAATGTGTGTAAAAGACTTATGATTGTAAAATTGAAACAATCATATCTTTGCCAATTTATGACCAATTTGTTAGAACAAAGCATCAAATGAAAGCTTGTGATGAGGCCTTTCTAATGGTATGAAAATCTTCATTTTGATTTTTACCGACAAGTGCAGGGTTTTGCTATAGCCGGTCACATATATGAATTCAATGTGTGGTGTTTTTTTACGGAACACATACATGATGTAGTTATTTGCTGATGTGTGTGTGTTAAATGTGTTTTAACAGGAGCAGCAGCAGCTTATCTACCAGATGATGCATTCCTCCTCCAAGTCTAAACATCATCACCATCATCAGGGAGCAGGAGCAGGAGGAGGGGAGAGGGGAGGAGGTGGTAGTGGTGGTGGTGGTGGAAGTCAGCGCCATCAGCCCAACCCTTCTGCCCTTCCTCCTGCCAGCACTGCCCCCTCTTCAGGGCCCACTAATGGGGACATGGCAAGGCGCCATACCCCGCCCCCATCTAAGGTCAGCTCAGTGACAGTGGTTGTCATAGTGTAGACGTTTGTGATTGTCTTTTATTGTACATATCTTGGTTGCACGTTTTCCTTTCATATAGGTCACTGACATGGTTGTTCTAGTGGTTGTCATAGTGTAGACGTTTGCGAATGTTTCTTATTAGTTGCATGCTGCACGTTGTATTCAGTCTGGAACATTTCTCTCGTCAGATGACTCAGTTGTCAAATTGTTTGTAGATGTTTGTGGTTTTGTCTTTTTTTACTTATCTTGTCTGCATGTTGTATGTTGTATTCTTTTTGGAACGTTACTTTCATGTAGATCATTGCCAGTCGTTGTTCCAGTGTTGTTATAGTTGAAGACGTTTGTGACCGTCTCTTACTACTTTTCTTGGTTGCATGCTGCACCCTGTATTCAGTCAGGCACTTAGGCCCGTATTCACAAAGGAGGTTTGTACAAACCCTGGTTCAAACCGTGGTTTACATCTATGGAATGCCAATTGTAAACTGATGGAGAGAGAATGTAAATTCCTTACTTGTTAACAATGTTGATGGTACACATTCTCTCTCCATCAGTTTACAATTGGCATTCCATAGATGTAAACCACGGTTTGAACTAGGGTTTGTACAAACCTCCTTTGTGAATACGGGCCTTAACGTTTGTGAATGTTGTTTAGAGCAGGTTTCTCGATTTGTGGTTGTGTAGATTTCATTTTCTGTAGTTGCATGTTATACGCTGTTGTGACCAGGAAGCGATTTGGTATGTCGTATTAATTAATCCTCTGCTGTAGTTCTCATGTTGTTATCAAGTTAATAAAGTATCTAGTTTCCAGATAAACTGTTATTGTTATGTCGTAGAAAATGGTTTCCATGTTTGTGTATCCGTAGGTTTTTTATGTTTGTAGCGGCATGTTGCACGCTGTTTGGCTGTTCTGACCGGGAAGTGAGTTGCCATGTCTTACTACATGTATTACTTCAGTTACTGTAATTTGTTTTCATCAAGTTATTTGGAACTCATTGCCAGAAAAGAGGTTTCAATGTTTGTAGTTGTGCAGATTTGATTTTATGATTATCATTTTGTTGTTTTTCTGACAGGTGGGTGTTGCATAAAGAGTTACAATCAATCGCAAAGAAAATATGAACATTTGAGCCAATCAGATTTGTGTGGTTAGGCACATTTTCAAACTTGCAATCACAACTTGCAATCACAACTTTGCAATCACAACTTTGCAATCACAACTTTGCAATCACAACTTTGCAATCACAACTTGCAATCCCAACTTTGCAATTGAAACTTTGCAATCGCAACTTGCAATCACAATTTGCAATCACAACTTTGCAATCGCAACTTTGCAATCACAACTTTGCAATTACAACTTTGCAATTACAACTTTGCAATCACAACTTGCAATCACAACTTGCCATCACAACTTTGCAATCACAACTTGCAATCACAACTTTGCAATCACAACTTGCAATCACAACTTTGCAATCACAACTTGCAATCACAACTTGCAATCACAACTTTGCGATTGATTGCAAATCTCTATGCAACACCACCCTGGAAAGGGACTTGGACTTTCTTACCATTCATTCTTTTGCTGTAGTTCTCATTCTGTTTTATCTTGTTATTTTTTGTTTTGGTGTCTGTCCGGATAAAATGGTCATCTAAAATGATCACATATCATTTTGTTGGTCTCATTTTGCATTTGTGTTTCTCCAGAGGTGTGATTAGTTAAATCAAGCCTCCACACTAATTTGTTGTTCTACTGGCCCATTTGGGCAAGAACTTTACTTGCCCATTTTCTTCTAGATGAGATTCAATTGTAATGAATTACATTCTACTCATTATAGTTGCAAAAATATCAATTGCCCAATTGGCCAATCAAACAAGACCATTTACAAAAATGTAATTGCCCGACATCAATTTGTACTTGCCCCGGCAAGTAGGCAAGTGCTATTGTCGAGCCCAGGTTAAATATTTGGCTTGTTGTGTACAAGGAAGTGGCTGTATCATTTAGTAGCATGATGTTTAGTGTTTTAGACAGCTTTTCGGGTTGATTCTTTTCGTTTGATTTTATTTGAACAAATTGGTTTGTTTTCTCTATTTGATTATTTAGGCACAATCCTAAACCTAAATTTATTTTGAGTTGACGTGACTTTTGTAAGTCATTTATCATTTCTGCATGACAACTTAGTACGTCTTGCTTAGAACGTCTTGATTTGTCTTTTGTGCATCTTCAATATATATATTTGATCAAAGATTGATTTTGTTTTTCTTTGGTCTGAAATGAAGTCTCATACCTTTCTTATCTATGCACTCCATACTTACCAATGATTGTGGTTTTTGTTTGCTCAATAACGTTTTCTTTCACTTTCCTCTTTGTTGCAGGCCCCGGGAGGTAGATCAGACAGGAGGCCTGGCGGGAGTGCTAAAGACAAGACCTAGCTCCACTCTACTCAACCTCTCGGCCTAAACTTGGGGGCTGGGGCCAAATTATGGACCAGCGACACTTACCTAGCTCCTCGCTACTCTATCCCCTCGGGTCTCCGCCTAATCTTGGGGGCAGGGGCCGAAGTATGGACCAGCGAAATTTACCACGGTAATTGGAATCATTGGCTCTAACTCATCAATGTCAGTATACCAGAATGACAAAACATTCTACAGAGCGCAGCAGAGCACACGCACCTTCCTTACTAATTCAGGTGTAAAGGTGTATCCAAGCTTATCTAGAGATCAGTGGTGGTCCTGCGTGATGGTCCAGCTCTTGTCCCATGGCTTCCAAGTTCCAACAAGGTGAATGTTGGTAAATATGTTTTCAAGGAAGTCTTCATTCAACCCTCATTGGTTGAAATGACTTTGGAGCCAAAGAAATACCTTTATGACTGTGAGATTTAGCTCATTGGTCCGACATCTTCACTGGTAAGGTCTGCCGGATTAGACTAGTGTTAGCAGTCTTCAGTCTGCTCTCTATGGGTGTAAGTAAAATGTGAAATTAAAATTTTAATTAAAGGTGATTAAATAGCCATTTGAAAAGAATTTAATTCTTGATAAATCCACCTGCAGTCATGTAATCTAGTAGTAAACAGTTGTGTAATTGCAGTACATAGGATGTAAAACCCTTTAGGACTGGTCCTGAAAATACTCGGGCAGAGGTCTATGGAGAACTAATATTAACGCAAAATCAATCAGTCCTGAATGGGTTAAGGCAAAAGGAAATATGAAATAACTTTCCACTTTGTTGTATTGACATTAAGTACATCGTGACAATTTTCAAGATGTTTTCCTTTAAACCAAACAGTATTACAAGGAGAATTATGTACCATAAAAATGAACCAGTTTTCTATTTTGTGTTCAAAGTTGATGCGTGTCTCGTCAAAATTTAATCGGTTATTATTCTACCACTTTCCCCCCCCCCCCCCCCCCCCCCAAAAAAAATAAATAAATAATAATAATAATAACCATGTCAGTTGTGTATATAAGTCAAGAGTATAACACTTATTTCAATCACTCCCAGACTAAAATTATTATTTTTGTAATTAACATATGTGACCGGCTATAGCAAAACCCTGCACTTGTCGGTAAAAATCAAAATGTAGGTTTTCAAATCATTTGTAAGGTCTCATCACAAGCTTTCATTTAATGCGTTGTACTAACCAATTGGGTCAATAATTGCCGAAGATATGATCGTTTCAATACAATCATAGGTCTTTTACACACATTGTGTGGACTTAAAATGCCCATTTCTTCAAAAACGTGAATTACCGACAAGTGCCGGGTTTTGCTCTAGCTATAGCACATATATGTTTGTATAAGTACAGTCAAACCTGTATATAATGACCACCTCAGGGAAACAAAGAATATGCGTTGGCAAGTCAGCTCTTTATCATAGAGTTTCCATAACATTGCAGGGGATCACTTTTGATCGCCACTATAGATAGACAGGTTGGCTGCTATAGACAGGTTTGACTGTATATTTAGCCATTTGTATCAACTCCCTAAAAGGTGCTGTTATTCTGATGCACATTATACACGAATGACTAGCAATCATATGACAAATATATCTTGATTTTTTTGTTAATGTACATTTCATTCAAGTAGGTATTAAAAGAAAAACTAAGCAAAAAAAAAAACAGGATTTTTCTGGGATTCGAACTCGAGACCTCCGGATTGCTAGACCGGTACTCTGCCAGCTGAGCTCTAGAAAACCCTGATGCTGACTAAGGGGTTTCAAGGACGAAAACAGAGTCTGGGTTTTCTATAGCTCAGCTATTAGAGCACCGGTCTAGCAATCCAGGGCCCCATAACATAAAGATTCACGATTTATCGTACAATCAATTGATTGATCGTAGGTCTGATTAATACGATTAAAGGGATGCCTGTAAAGTGTCTAAATCCACAAAAATTACTTGGAGCTTCCACATTTCTCTTCCACCGTGTTGTTTGGCTTATGGTAAGAGATGAATAAAATAGGGTTAGATTTTTTCAAATGTCCCTTCAGTATGACGATATCTATCATTGATAGTCATTCAGCTCAAGAGCGTTAATGAACGGTCATAAACCTCATAAACGTCATACAGTAATTTGTTGTAAAAGCTGACGCAAATTTTCGCTTTTTTTATCCAGGAAAGCTGTTCTTTTTCAATGAAACTTTCACACATCATTCGGACATATCTTACAATGATTTTGGTATAATAGGATTGAAGTCTCAAATGTCATTTTGGGCAATATCTGACACTTTACAGGTGCACCTTTAATCTTCAAACTTAATGTTACGGGGCGCAGAGGTCTTGGGTTGGAATCCTGGGGAAATGCAATTTCCTTTGCTAATTTTTCATTTATATGATACACTTCTGGTCTGTTTCTCTTTGTTTGAAATGAGGTATTAAAAGGTTAGATTTATTTCTTTTCCAGTTGATAATTAAGTGTGCTACTCACACAAACAAGAAATTCAGGTACAATTTATTTCAGGGAATTCAGCTTGATCTGTAACATTTTTTTTTTAATCTGACTTAACATAAATCATTATAAAAGTAGAATTATATTTTGAATATTTCAAGTCTTATACATAATTTATAACCTATGCGGACAACCGGGAAATTCAATATACATTTGTTTATATAATTAAATTCGCTGTACAAATTGAAATCGATATGGTAGTGGAGAATTATGCATGTAAATTTACCTTTTAGAATGAATCTATTTCAATATATTGTTCTTTAAATTTTTTATTTTTTTCAGGACTGATATGAAATGAAATGAAGCACATTTGTGACCTTACACCACAAAATGACCAATAAGTCGGGAAAACTGATTGTGCTGATTTTTATTTAACATTAAAATAGAAGTCAATACCTTTAAAGTGGTATATAATTTGTCATATTTGGACTAAGCAAACCCTTTCAAAATGAATGCCAAAAATTTAGAATATGGCTGAAGCATTTTTAAAATAAGGGAAAAACTGGCCGCTTAAAAGATCAGTGTCCATTCAAGCGCTGTAATAAGATCATATTTATTAGATGAAAAATAATATTTAAACATGATTTCCGACGCTCAAAACTTCACAGGAGGTAAATTAAAATATGCTCATTAAAAAAATACCAAAATCCTAAATCTCATATTTTAAACAAAATTTGACTATTTAAGCTAATAAAAGAGAAACTACCACAGCGATATAACGGTCGTTTTGTGGTTTAAGGTCGCATTTTGTGTTCCTCATCATACCCATACCAACAAGAATGACACTTTTTACGAAAACCAAAGAATCTTTCAAATTGCTTTGTAAAAAAATGGATAGTATATAGAACCTTTTCTGGCTAAATATTTAGTTTTAGCTTTCAGGTTTCTTTATTTAGTTTCAATCACCTAATCATGTACAGTTCCAATGAAAATGGAGTATGTTACTCTATTACTGACATTAAAAATATGAGGTCCCAGTTTCTTAGCTATAAAATGAAGTATCAATTTGTAAATTTGTAAATAATGTATGCTGTTAATACTTCCCCATTTTTAAATTTGTAAAATAGTGTAATTTAATGTAATTACAAATTCTTGCATATGATGATTTTATACTGTTACCTCATGATAAATGTTGATATTGTACAGTATGGGAATGAATAACTATTTGTATGAATGTTAGTTATGAAAAGCAACAAAATGCAATGTTGTGACTTTTGTATCAATGTTTATTTTAACATCAACAAAATGCAATGTTATGAATAATTGACTATGTGAGTAATGCTAGTTATATGAAGCAAGGCTCCACACTGAGCTGTTTTTTTCTATACTGGATAAGTTGGGTTTTGATATTGGACCCAGTTGGACGAGTACAAACAAATGTTCTCAATGTGTGAGGGCCCCCCAAAAATATTGACTGTTTTCAAACATTAATTAACTGTCTACCGTTTCAAATATCACTCTGTTAATCAATGAAAATTGCAATTACGAAAGTCGCTTAATGGAAAGAGAGCATGATTTTCTCATTTTGAAATTGTCTGAAAATCTTCTTGCCTGATCTAAGAGAGGGGGACTTTCGTGAAATATTACTGACATGACATCAACATTTTGGGGATTGGGTCAAGTCCGCTCTGTGGATCTTGTCTGTTACTCTGTTGCCATAGCAGATGCTAGTCTTTATCACAAGACGCTGTGGTATATGTTTGGGAATGCTTTAAGATATTAAGTGGTATTGTTTAATAAACACTTAAGCCCGGCGCAGACAGAGCCGTCTCAACCCGATCCGACTGGTTTTCAGTCGGGCTAAAGTCAGTTTCGCTCAGTTGGAGCCGATTCAACATGTTGAATCGGCCTCGAATGATCTCCGACTGGCACTTGACTGGCAAAACCGGAGTCCTGAGGCAACGCATATCGAGTTAATCAGGTTGAAAACCAGTCGGATCGGGTCGAGTCAGCTCTGTCTGCACCGGGCTTTAGAGTTAGGAGTCCATTAGGGTCCATAGCACATGCTAGTCTGTACGAGATGCTGCGATACAAATATTGAATGGTATAGAATTACGAATGTATGGCTGTACCTAGTAATTATAGAGTTACTCTGCAGTCTGCATTTGCTCTGGTTGCATTTGCCCCTGTAGGCTTATGGTATTGCTAGGAACTTAGGGTTAGGGTTAAAATCGTGGTATGGTACATGTTTCCGGTAGTTTTGATTGCGGGGGTTACGTGAGAAATAGCGTTTGCAATTGTTTCAACTTTGAAACTCTATTACGAGCTTCTTTTTGTTGTTGTTGCATTACTCAGTGGAGCAAACACAGAAATTGAATTGTTACAACACGCATCAATCATCATTTACCATTTTATACAGATCTCTCACTTCATTTCAGTCAGGCCTGTGTAAAGTGACCACCTAAGGGAATCACGAAAGTGGCCACTGTGAAATAATTGTGTATGCTGAAATTCATGTATACTTACAATGTATATGGGACCGTTTTATGACTTTTTCACCCTCAGTTACTCATAACGCTTGAAACTTATACCACAATAATATCAACTGCCGTAATACGAGCAAGCATATTTACCACATACTATATGTATATCTGAAATTTTCAATATATGAATTGTTTCGATCGATTTGAATTGTAATACAATACAATTGCTAATGTTGCTTAATATATTTATTTCAGCCTTTAACAAAGATTCTGCAAGGATAAAAAACTTGGGCCCCCAATGGAATCTCTTATATCTACATGTTTCACTGAATTTGCATTTGAATTCAAATTCTCATCAATTTTCAAGAATGTATTGTTCATTTTCTCAACTTACACAATGCTGTACAATCAGCATGTTGCATCAATTTTTTCTAATGAATTAAAGTTATATTGTTGCCAAGGGAACCAACATTCAACACAAACATTCAAAAATATGCTTTCAAGATATTGCATCACAGCTTTGAAAAGTAAAAATTATTACGAACATTTTGTTTATAGGTCTGCAAAAATACCTAGTTATATAAACCCATGTGGAACTAGCCCTAGAAATATTTGTGATGGGGTCTATGTTATATACATCGCCAAAATCAATTTGATTAAAATCTTATTTGGTCAAGTTCCTAGACAACTGATGGAGTC
The DNA here is from genome assembly GCA_037951105.1 of Echinarachnius parma. Taxonomy (NCBI): domain Eukaryota; kingdom Metazoa; phylum Echinodermata; class Echinoidea; order Clypeasteroida; family Echinarachniidae; genus Echinarachnius; species Echinarachnius parma. The sequence goes on from JBAMJV010003090.1 coordinate 94,353, forward strand.
TTTGAAAACAGAGCTATGAATGTTTGTGACATTTATGCTAATGAGTTTTCAAACTCTGATTAAAAAAAATTTCAAGAAGCAAAATTGTAATTATGAATGGAATTATGCGGATAAATAAAGCTAATCTTTATCATGCATGAGGGTACCATGGTTGGTTCCTTTGATTAGTCAAGACAGAATGGGGGTGTTTCACAAAGATCCTAAGTTGAACTTAACTCCAAGTTGGACTTAGAAATTATGGAAAGCTGAAAGTTTCTGTGAAACAATTTTGTAAATGTCCTTTTTCAAAGGCATAACATGTTGATTCAAATCATTAATGTTTTTCCATTATCAAGGAGATTCCATGTTCTTGATGTAAAATTTATGAAAAGCCTGAAATACTTACATTTTTGCTTTTGAATATATTTTATTCCAAGGCTACAAATGGCTTTCCATAAAAGTTAGGTCCAACTTAGAGTTAAGTTCAACTTAGGATCTTTGTGAAACACCCCCCTGGATTCACAAAGGAGGTTTGTACAAACCATGGTTCAAACCATGGTCTACATCTATGGAGTGAAATTTGCTGGTTAGCAAGCACTAACGGTCATATCATTAGAAATTATAAATTGTTTTACTTGTCTACAAGCAGCACTCCATAGATGCAGACCATGGTTTAAACCATGGTTTGTACAAACCTCCTTTGTGAATCCGGGCCATATAGTGTTGATATATTTCGTGTCAATCCATACAATCAAAACAAACCATGTCAATTTGAGATGGGCTACGTTAATGCTGCATTTGGTTGTGTTTTACATTATTTTTAAAAACTGTGCCAAAACAAAAGAACAATGTGTCATTTTTGTATATTACATTGCATGTACTTCCCTTTTTTTATACCATACTGAATTTTGAACTATTTTTGTTAAAATGCTCCATGACACGCTTGGAAATGGCTGCCAAAATATACTGGAAATTTGCACAATGATGTTAGCACACACTATTACACATTGGAACCTCTTTATTACAAGGACTTTGTAACCATTAAAACTTTCATAATGGATTGTAACATTGTTTTATACATGTATAAAATGTTTGGACCTGGAAATTTACCTTGTTATAAAAGTGGAATGTTATACCAAAGTTCTCAATAACTTTTATGATGTAAACAATATATGAGGTAATTTTGATGGTACCAAAGGCCTTGTAATTGAGATTCCACTATACTTATAATTGCATATAAAAATACACACACACCTTTCACCAAGTTAAAGTTGATATAACATTTGTAATAGTAAGGATTTTAAAGATTGGGGGGGGGGGGGGGGACATGTTTAGCTTTTCCAATATTGGTATAATGGTACGTTGATACTGGATTGCAAGAAAAACATTAAAAGCAATTGATTTGTAATTGTAGATAATTGCTTTGCATCATTCTTACCACATAATTTACATTTATATCAATTGGGAGTTATTACCCTATACATGTACCATTGCATTTATCCCATTGCTTTTGAAGGGAATAATTATGCTTGCTTCCAGGTTTAAACAAACTCCATTTAAGTAAATTTGTATACAATTTCATACAAATTTTAGATTGTTGCTACCCATATTTATGAAATATTGCACTTCAGAGTATTGATTTTTGTATTGATTGGAATTTATCATTTTAAATTGTTGATTTTGAAATTTTGTATTGCTAATATGACAGGTAGATTTGGTTTGTTTGCTATTATGATGGCAGGGCTTTAGGCATTTGTGACCAGCTATAGCAAAACCCTGGACTTGTCGGTAAAAGTCAAAATGTGGATTTTCATATCATTACAAAGACCACATCGCAAGCTTTCTTTGGATGCTTTGTTCTAACAAATTGGTCAATAATTGGTGAAGATATGATTGTTTTTCAATCATAAGTCTTTTACACACATTATGTGAACTTAAAATGTCAATTTCTTCAAAACATGAATTACCGACAAGTGCAGGGTTTTGCTATAGCCGGTCACATATATGTAACATATTCTTACCTCCATAACTTTTTTTGTAAAGTAATTTAAAACAGATATTATAATACGTTGATACAAATGAGTCAACTAAAACAGTTGAATAATGATTGGAAATTGTTGCTTTGTTTATTATATTCAACCATGGTTTACAGAAAAACCTCCTTTATGAAATCCAGCCCATGGCAATAGGTGGTGAGTTGTTACTACTCAATGTATGAAAGGATTCTAAACCACTGTATACATATTATAAAGAGAGCCTGCTTGCCTGGGGCAGGTAAAAATCAATGTTGGGCAAGTTAAATTTCATAAATTGTCTAGTTTGCTTGCCTGATTGGGCAACTTAATAATTGTGTAACTACGAGAAAACAATGTAAATTCATATGTGTAAATCTCCTCTAGAAGTATTAAAGAGGTCAAGTAAATTTTATACTTGGGCAAGTAAAGTGTAAAACTTTATGACTTTACTTGCCCAAACGGGCCAGTGCAGAAAAAAGTTAGTGTAGAGGCTTGAAGAGATTATTCATGTTTACTCCGGCCCAGTCTAGGGCATGAGCGCCACAAGCATGCAACAACCTTACGATCCAACTCCATTCTGTATCCATGTTTGGAACAGTAGTTGTCACTACTCGGGCTGTAAAGGAGCTCTGGGGTGTGTCTTACAAAGATCCCAAGTTGAACTTATCTCTAATAAAGCTGGACTTAGAAATGATGGAAAGCCACTAGTTTCTTTGAAATATTGTTGTAAAAGCCCTTTTCCAGAGGCATAAAATGTTGATTCAAATCATCAATATTTTCTATCATCAAGGAGATCTCATGTTCCTGATGTAACATTTATGAAAAGTCTAAAATACTTTCCTTTTTTGCTTTTTAATATATTGTATTCCAAGGCTACAAATGGCTCTCCATAATAGTTAGGTCCAACTCCATAATAGTAAATTTCCACTTCGAATCTTTGTGAAACACCCCCATTGTACTGTATGTGTTGGGGTCCCTTTACACAAACTATTGTCCAACTATTGTTCCGAAAAGGGATACATTTGGACGTTGTAGAGTGCTGATGGAGATGCTGTGTTCAGCAGTACACACAATTGTGACTTAACTTCTTTGAGTATGCAGTGGATTAAATACTTAGAAACAACTTAACACCTATCACCATTTGGGGGACAGAGGTATGTAACTACTCTGGGTTAAAAACATTTGTGAAGCGCCCTCTTGAGTTGGTAAACGAGGCATTTTGAAATATACATTACGAATCGGTGTTTCTACAGTGTTATCATGTTAGTATGAATTGAAATGTTTGCAAGTTTGATAGTGAAATATCTATAGATTGTATTACTGAATGTAATGTCTAGTTATACTCTTATGAAAGAAATTTGTCAAATCTGTTGCAACTTGCCTGTTTTTGAAGGCGGGTGTTAATTTAAGATGCATGTAAATATGTAAGAATGTGTGTACAATTGTGTGTTTTGTGATTTTATTTCAAAAGCTTATTGATATAATAAGACATTGTTGTACATTGAATTGGGTATTCATGAGTTATTGAATACAGTGTATAGTTCTTTGGAAATTGTTTTAGATATTAAAAAAAAATGTGATATTGTGGGCGCTCTTTGCAAGAAAAAAAAATGTTTACCGTTTTATACATTAAATTGACTGGGAATAAATTATGGATGAAACACTGTATAATTGAATTCATATACAGCTTTATTTGGAGTTCTTTTGTACTTGTCTGTATTATTTTAATTAACTACTTGAATTTAGTTATATGCTACGTGATCAAACATTTACATGCATACACCCATACATACACTAAAAGGGTACCACCACCCAAAAATAATATTCTTATATATGAAAGGTAACATCTTTAGTAGTCCATTCCACCAACAGTTCAGAAAAATGTGTTTCCAGAAAAAAAAATATATAATTGGAAAATGCGTCACCATTCTAAAGCATTAGACTAGTAGTGTAGCGTAGTGTAGAGTAGTGTAGATGTAGGATACGAAAGAAGAAGCATGCGGAAACGGAACCATCAGATAATGATGGTTCCGTAAGTGAGGGTAATTGATTGTATTGTTTATGAATTACACTACCCTTTGCAAAGTGATGAGCATCTATTTAATATCACACAATGGTACCAAAACATATAGTAATTTGTTGTTCTTTGAAAATGCAAGCACTAAATTCCCTGTTTTGTGGTGACTAGCCATGGATATTGTAGTTGATCTCATATTTTTTACTGAATTTCTGCCCACTGTTACTAGTGAGTGCACAATTCCTGTTACTTCTAGTGTATAATTAATGGAAATAATGTTTTTGGGGGTTACAGCTCGTTATTCCGAAGGTTCGTTATTCCAAAAGTTTGGTTATTCCGAAGGTTCGTTAATCCAAAAATGAAATTTCATTTTCGGAATAACGAACCTTTGGATTAATGCAACAAATGTTTGGATTAACAAAACCTCGGGTATACAAAATTTGTGTGTTCGGAATAACGAACCTTCCAAATAACGAACCGCACCCGTTTTTCAGACCACTGGTGGCTCCTACAGAGATGCCAACTGTTCCGTTTTTGCCGTATTTGTTACGTTTTTTCACGCAAAATACGGCAGTACGTTTTCCCCTAATAAAATACGTTTTCTTAGAAAAAAAAAAAAAAAAAAAAAAAAAAAAAAAACGATTTTTTTTTTTTTTTTTTTTTTTTTTTTTTTTTTTTTTTTTTTTTTTTTTTTTTTTTTTTTTTTTCCCCCCTCCCTATAGAAACGATCGGAAAACGGCAACAACATTTACGTTGAACCCTGATAAACTATTACTCCAGATACATATTTTAACACAAATAAACCGAACAAACTCATACAAACGCTGGTGTGATCGACCGAACCAACTTTTATATTAACGCGTGTGTAAAGGGTGTTTTTGCTGCGCGTATTGGCTTCGCGAAAAAATTTGTTTTTTTGCCTCTAAAGGTTGGCAGCTCTGAAAATACTTTTTTTGGGTTCAAAATACTGTTTTTTACCTCTCAGAATACTTTTTTTGGTTTGTGAAGGTTGGCATCTTTGCTCCTATGTTTCCCAACTATATCACATGAAACCTCATTTGAGCGTGCACTAACAAAAGTGAGTTACGTAACCACAGACATAGCAGCAGACTCAACAACCCGCCTTTGTTAGGTCACGATCAGAAGACGTTTCATGCGGTACACAGGGCTCGACATTAGCACTTGCCCTATTGTAAATAGTTATAAATTGAATTTGTTATAAAATAATTGTTATAATAAAAATTGATGTTGGGCAAGTAAAATTTCTTAAATGGTCTAATTTGGTTGCCCGATTGGGCAAGTAGCATTTCTAGCAGAATTAATTTGTCTTTTTTGTTCATTGTTTTTATGGACAAGTAATTTTCTCTTTGGGCAAGTAAAATTTGAACATTCCTGATTTTGCTTTCCCAAACGGGCAAGTAGAAAGAAAAGTTAGTGTGGCGGCTTGCGGTACAGTTGTGGCAGCCTCCCGGGGTCAGTCAAAACAGTGGACACAAAAACATTGAATATTTGTATTAATTCCATTATTAATGATACCCGAGAGGAAATGTACAACTAGAAGAGGAATTATAAACTTAATATATGTTTTCTCGGCCAATTTCGTAAACTTTTCATTTGTATTGATAAGCGGTTAATTCAAACTATTTAGCTCTTTGCTCAAGTAATTTAGCACTTGTAGCATTCAATTTAAAAAGCAGGCTATTAGCATTCAATTTCGCCAACGGAATTCACGGAGGGCGGTATAACACAATCACAAATTTTCCCGCTTTAAATTGAATGCAAACAAAATGTTTTTTCGAATGATCGTTATGTGAATTCAAATGCATAAAAACGAACTTGAACTACAAAGTGACAAAATCGGCGAAATTGAATGCACATAAAATTAATTTGTGTGGCCAACTTACGAAATTGACTGAGAAATCCTGTAGTAACAGTGAGCAACAATGCCAGCGTTTGGTTCCTCTTTTATCAAATGTTATGGTGTAATTTATTTAATAAATAAATGACAAAGAAAGTACACTTACAAGCATGAATTAATATAATATTATTTCACTGTATTTGTGCCCGTGCTACATGTTTACAAATGCTTCATATTCTGAATAAGTTAATGCAAATTATCATTCATCCAGTCTCAGTTGAATAGTATGCCTTGGCAGTGCGTGACAAAAAGTAATAGCTTTTGATTTAAAACGCATTCTACTTCATACACGTACACATTTAGCAAACTCATGATGGGGGAAGTACAAATTTAGCACGGTAGAAATCTGAGAAATCTGAGCATCAGGTTATTTTAATGAAAAATTGATCCAGTTTATAAATAAATTCAAGACATACATCTGTAGATATTGATGTTTATGTGAAACAAGAAAAGTGTGTAAACCAAGCACTTTGTTTTTGGTCCTCATTAATGAAAGAACAGAAATAGCCAAGAATTAATACAATTTGTTTTTCGATATATGTGTGCCTTGTTTGTACATGTAAGTCCTGGGCCCCGTTGCAGAAAGAGATACAATCAATTGTAAGTTACGATTGATCGTAAGTCAGAAAATTTACTCGTTTCAACCAATCAGATTTGCGCATCTAGAACACGTGATCTGACTTACGCTTAATTGCAACTTACAATCGATTGTATCTCTTTCTGCAACGGGGCCCAGGTCCGTTTGTAATCAATGTTAGCAGTAATTTCAAATATCGTAATATTATTATTATACAATCTGGCCAATACCAAGGTTATTTTACACAGCTTGTTAAAAATGTATTGCAAAGTATCTATGTTACTATATTAAAAAATAGACACGGGGGACACCTGCCCACCCCCCCCCCCCCAATAATTTTGAAAGAAACATAAGGGGACATCATGTTTTTGTTTAACAAATAAATACATTAAGTGTGCCCCCCCCCCCCTCCCCCCCCCCCCCCCACACCAAATCAGTCCGACCATGCTACAACACTGCCTACAATGCAGCATAAAAACTAAACAGTTACATTGTTATTTTATTAAGCAAAATAATAATAATTATGCTAAGGATTCTATGACCTGATTGTGGAGTTCTACAGAGTTGTGTAACTATACTTCGTAGTTAAATAGTTTTCATGGCAATCAGGCCAAATATTCATGATCACACGTTAGCTGTAATAGTTTTAAGCTACATCTTTTTTTTAAAATAAGTCTTCTAAGTAATCTATGTATAGTCAACGGCTAACGTTAGCTTTCTTTGAACCACAGTGAAACCACATTAAAACGGAGCATCAGATATCTTGTATCTGGGCTAAAAAAATATTTTAGAAATAGAACCTGCCCCTGTGAATTAACCTCGCTATATCAGGTACCTCAGATATAATACATCTCGCTGTAAAGAGGTTTCACTGTAACTACTCTGACCATTAAAGGGACTTAGTAAAATTGTCCAAATCCTCAAAATCCAATTGTAAATCCAGCGGTTCCCTCATACCTTTTTTTATTCGTATTAACAATAGAAGCATGGGACAGGTTTCGTTTTTTTCAAACAATAAAATATATTTACGATTCAAGTGTTCAGATGTAAACCATCCATAGGATAACCGTAACCGCGTACAAAGTGAGTGCAATGAGTTAGTGAATATCACTTCGCATTTTTGCTCATTACTCAGCCATATAACGTCCATTTAACTTGAAATGTTCACACAATACCCAGTGGACATATCAGATAACAACGATATACATTATATATTCTATCAACCATTCATCAATTTTTGCACATGTCAACAAAGTTACTAGATCCCTTTAACGACCAACACTAAAACATCTACCAAAAGGAATAGTTGCAATGAATACATACATAAATATACTGGATGTGTCTGAGTATTAAGCATGGGCAAGAAAGGCACTTAATAAATGCTTGAAGAACATGTTCATTTTTCACACACAGCAGGCAAGCTTCCTGGAAGTTGGATGTTGGAGTTGGGACGTCACAAATCTACTTGAATTTGAGTTGGGTTGGGGACCCCTGAGAAACATAATATATTTTGTTTAATCAAATTTCTTGGAGGTAAGTGTTCCCCACCCCCTATCAAATCTTATTGGATACTTGTCATCACTTTCTCTACTTAACTAATATATCGAGTTGGGGACCAGTAATTTTTGTTTTACTGTATTCATCAAATTATTGGGTGGCATGCCCTCCCCCCCCCCCCCCCCATAAAATCTTATTGTAATCACTTTCTCCACTTAAATAATGTTTCTAGTTGGGGACCAGTAATTTTTTTTTTACTATCTTCATCAAATTATTTTGAGATAAAATGTACATATTAACCTAAGCTGGTTGTATCTTGGGCAGAAGAGATGTTTTCGGCTGAGAAAGAGAAGGGCGCTAAGTAACTTTTTGTACTTTTGAGATAATTATGTTCAAAGTTTGGGAGCCTTCTAGAAATCCAATATAGCTCTCTTTGATTACTATTTCCCAAATTAGACATGATTATCATCTGAAAAGTTGGCACCACATAGAGAAATCTCTGACCTACAAGATGGCAGACAGAATTCAGTTCAGCTCAAACATCGACTTAACGCCCTTCTCACTATCACCCGACATGTTTTCAGTTTATATAATGTACCGTATGTATTTTTTCGGTGTATTAACCGCATGGTTTTCCCGACGGAATTACCGGCGAAGAGGGGGGTGCGGTTTGTACACGGAGATAGGGAAAATTGCACGAAAATCCCCACTAGCACAACACAGCATGAAACACTATGCGTGGGACTGTAGTGAACGCTAGAAGACAAACAAAGACAAAACAAAACATGAATCAAATCTGAGATGAAAAAACTGTACCTTGATATGTTTATTCCTTCTTACAAGTTCAGATTTGGTTAAATCTACCCTTGAAAATAGTAAATTCTAAGCTCTTTTTGGAGATGAAAAATTGCGATCGTACGTTTGCAAGTGGTGGGGAAAAAAAGCGTGCAGACGCGATTTGACTGAAATTAGCGATCAATAACGATAGGATGATCGCTAATTTCAGTCAAATCGCGTATGCATGCTTTTTTTCCCCACCACTTGCAAAGTAACGATCGCAATTTTTCATCTAAAAAAAGAGCTTATAATTTACTATTTTCAAGGGTAGATTTAACCAATTAATTTTTTTCATCTCTTATTTGATTCATGTTTTGTTTTGTCTTCTAGCGTTCACTACAGTCCCATGCATAGTGTTCCGTGTTTTGTTTTCTGGTAAGCTCAACAGACAACAAATGTTACGGATTGATCGGGGAAGGGGCTCATAATTTCCTTAATGTGCTTCAGAGACTTCAGTAAATTGAAGTATATTTCATAGACCAAAACTCTCTGGAAAAGAAGGATGTATTTTCTTATTCGATCTTGGCACATTTTGACCATCCAAAAATCAAGAATTATACTATCAATTTTTTTTTTTTTCATGGAAAACCCCCCAAAGTTAGGGATGCGGTTAATACACCGGAGCGGGTAACACCGACAAATACGGTAGACAGAATTTGAAGGAATCCCTCCAAAATGAAATGTTATATTGTTCCCTAGTATTGCAGCCTTAAGTCCATTCAGTGTCAGCTCTGTACAGCACCCTGCTTTCTCCTCTTGACTATCTCCACTAGCTCCTTGTATCTTACAATGCACTCCTCCTGTCAAGAAATGAGATTGAAGAGACAGTCAATGAAGGACCAAATTCACTCCAAAAATTGTTTAGACAATACAATTCAAAAGAGTAGAAGTCATGATCATGACAAATTATTTCATGTCATGTCTGAACAGCACCCCGTTTCAGTGAACTACAGAAACAAGAAGATCTTATTTTCTTGACAGTACCATTCCAGAAATTGAAAGTATATTGTAATAACAGAGTATTCAGTATTCGCTTAGAGATGATTATCAATCACATTAGGTGCTACATGAATCAAAACATTATTATTTGTATTATTCAGTGTTAGCTCTATACCACCCCTACTGTGTTCCCTTCACTATCTCAACAAGTTTCCTTATTTCTTGCCATGCACTCTTTTTGGCCAGAGGAAGAATAACAATTATCAAATTGAATTACTCTGCAGACTAATCTGAGAAAAAGATGACAATAAATGAGACAGAGGAGCCAGTCATTGAACATCAAAACCAAAATGTCCGCTATCAAACCTTTGGCCCCGTTGCAGAAAGGGATGCAATCGATTGTAAAGTCAGAAAATTTGCGCATTTCAACCTATCAGACTTGTGCATTTATTCACATGATCTGGCTTACAATTAATTGCAACTTTACGATCGATTGCATCTCTATCTGCAACGGTCCTATAATATCTCCTCATTGGTTACCTTTGTTTTGCCCGGTACAGCTTCCGCTATCTTGCCCCATCTATTATCAACACTCATCAGGTAGACCTGCATGGCCTTTTCAATGATTAAAAGTTATCACCTTTCTTAAAACCCTCAACTTCTATGCAAATCAAACCTATTATTCTTCTTCTTATTATTAATCCAACATTTGTGTTCAATTTGTTACCTTTGTTTTTCCAGGTACAGCTTCTGCTATCTTGTCCCATCTGTCACCAACGCTCCGTGGATAGACCTGCATGGCTTTCTCTAAGACCTTTTGTTGTCTCTGCGTCCACGCACAGCTCTCCACACCAGAATGCACGAGCTCATCTATTACGATAAAAGCAAAAGTACATAATTATGATTTATCTTCATCATCCTTGATACAATCATTTACAATGCCATCGTCATGGTCACCACCATCACCATCATCAGCATCTGTTAATGCTGCGTGGATAGAGACCTGCATGGCCTTCTCCAAGACCTTTCGTTGTCTCTGTGTCCAAGCACAGCTCTCCACACCAGAATGTATTATAGAATGGGTTGATAAATCCCTGCAATCTGATTGGTTGAGAGCAAAATTTGTGCAGACAATTAATTGTACTGGATGCATGAAAAGTGATGCGTCCGGTAAAAAAAATCATGCGTCCGGTAAAATTTCATGCGTCCGGTAAAAAATTTCATGCGTCCGGTAAAAAAATCATGCGTCCGGTAAAAATTTCATGCGTCCGGTAAAAAATTTCATGCGTCCGGTAAAAAAATCATGCGTCCGGTAAAAAATTTCATGCGTCCGGTAAAAAATTTCATGCGTCCGGTAAAATTATTTCATGCATCCGGTAATTTTTCTAATTTTTAATTTTTTGACTTTTTGGGGGGCGTAACAATGCCCATTCTATAAAACAGATGATGCGCAAGTTTATTTCGTGGGTCGGTGGAATTGTTTGCACGCGGTAACTATGGAAACTAGTCTAAACCCACTCGGCTTCGCCTCGTGGGTTTAACAGTTCCATAGTTACCTTGTGCAAACAATTCCTACCGACCCACTCATACCTGCGCATCATTTGTATACTAGTTCATCTATTACAATAAAAGCAAACGTTTTTAATTATGATTTATCATCATCATCATCATGTATTGAGTTGTTTATGTCATATTATCCTCATCATAATCTCTACATCACCATCATTAGCATCTACGCTGTCGTCATCATCATCTTCTTCAAAATAACTATGATTTATCATCATCATCCTTGTCATTGTCATCATTATACAAATAATTTCTTATCAAGATGATGATGATCATCATCAGTCATCATCATCTCCACTGCCACTGCCACTGCCGTAGTCATCATCATCATTGCTGCAAACAACACCAACACCACCACCACCACCACCACCACCACCACCACCACCCCCACCACCACCACCACCACCATCACCACCACCACCATCGTCATGTCTTCATCATCATCAATTATTATCCAGAAATCATTACCACCGTCATCAGCTGCAGCAATAGCAGCATGTTTGATCTCTTCTTTAGAGATTACTATAAGATTGCTTTCAAATAACTGCATACATAACGATCATTCATTTAGTCATTAAATGATAGAATTACTTAGACCAATAGCCATAAGGAAATCAGTCTAGAAACACATTTCATTAACTGTACTAAATTTTTTTGAGTTTCATGATCACATATGTATGTGCTAACTGACTGGAGCAGCAAGGGATAATCTTTACAGTTAACCAGAGATAAATTAAATTGATCTTTTCACAAATGTTTCATATCACAGACGGTATTTATTACTAAAGCCAGGATCATATAAAGCCAAGTTTTCTCACCAAGTTCCTTGTTCTGTTCCTCTTGGTTTATATCAGCCTCTCTTTGTTGGGATATCATCGCAGTTCTGTCATTACTTTTCACCGGTTTTACAGTTTGATTCCTCTTGTTTGAAACTTCAGGGTCATCTTGATTGGTGGAATATCTTGTGATGTCATCAGACAGGCTACTCCCAGTTTTCTTGCTGATAACTGAACCCCGGACAGCGCCGGTTATACCTGATAGTGAATGGAATGGAATACAATGTCAGTTTTCTTGCTGATAACTGAACCCCGTACAGCACCGGTTATACCTGATTAGGCATGCAATGGAATGGAATACAATGTCAGTTTTCTTGCTGATAACTGAACCCCGGACAGCACCGGTTATACCTGATGAGGAGTGCAATGGAATACAGAGTCAATTTTCTTGCTGATAACTGAACCCCGTACAGCACCGGTTATACCTGAGGAATGGAATGGAATACAATGTCAGTTTTCTTGCTGATAACTGAGCCCCGGACAGCACCGGTTATACCTGGTGAGGAGTGCAATGGAATACAGAGTCAGTTTTCTTGCTGATAACTGAACCCCGTACAGCACCGGTTATACCTGAGGAATGGAATGGAATACAATGTCAGTTTTCTTGCTGATAACTGAGCCCCGGACAGCACCGGTTATACCTGGTGAGGAGTGCAATGGAATACAGAGTCAGTTTTCTTGCTGATAACTGAACCCCGTACAGCACCGGTTATACCTGATGAGGAGTGCAATGGAATACAGAGTCAGTTTTCTTGCTGATAACTGAACCCCGTACAGCACCGGTTATACCTGAGGAATGGAATGGAATACAATGTCAGTTTTCTTGCTGATAACTGAGCCCCGGACAGCACCGGTTATACCTGGTGAGGAGTGCAATGGAATACAGAGTCAGTTTTCTTGCTGATAACTGAACCCCGTACAGCACCGGTTATACCCGATGAGGAGTGCAATGGAATACAGAGTCAGTTTTCTTGCTGATAACTGAACCCCGTACAGCACCGGTTATACCTGATTAGGCATGCAATGGAATGGAATACAAAGTCAGTTTTCTTGCTGATAACTGAACCCCGGATGGCGCTGGTTATACCTGATGAGGAATGGAAGGGAATACAAAGTCAGTTTACTCCCAATGTTAATAGTCATTCTTCTTCTTCTTCTTCCGTTTTGGTACAGTTCACCAGCGCGGTGTATTTTCGTACATTTTAGGTAGTATATGCACTATTTCCTGGGGGCTATTGTTCATAGAGGTGCGATTAATCACAAGTCAGAAAATGTCCCTAAATATATTAATCTTATAGAGTACAGAAGCTATGACATCATAAAAATCTATTTTTCTCAATTTGAACTTCATTTTCCGAAAGAGCATCAAAAATAATGTCCAAATGTCGAAAATCAATTGAATATGTAAAGTATTGGCTGAGATTTGCCCATCCGAATGATTTTTTTCCAATAGTTAATTAGTGTTATAGTGCTCTGGTTCATACGGTAATGAAGATTATGATTCATCCAGGAAAGAGTTCATAGAAACAAAACTAAATCTTCTCTTCGCAAGCCAGTTTAGCTGAAGAAGCAACCTGGATAGGTTTGTGAAACTGTACTACTCCCAAAATAGTAAGTCCAGTTGATCAGATTTAGTTTTGTTTCTATGCTCTGGTTCATAACTTTATGAACCAGAGCACTATAACACTGATTGCCCATTGAAGTAAAATTCTTTCCGATGGGCATATCTCAGCCAATACTTGTTTAAATGATTTTCAACATTTGGACATTATTTTGTATGCTCTTTCGGAAAATGAAGTTCAAATTTGAAAATTCTAAAAATACGATTTTTTGATGACGTCACACTTCACCACTCTATTGGCTCAAATGCACATATTTCCTAACATGCCCCCACGCCCCCCCCAATTTTTTTTTTTTTTTTATTTGACAAAAACAATAGAAAACATAAGGGAAAATTCTGTGTCAAAATTTAAAAAAATACATAAGATGTGCCCCCCCCCACAATCTGTCCGACCACCCTAGCCACTGACCTACCTTGTGTTGATGCATCAACGTTTGTGGCAAACTTCTGTGATTTCATCTGCTTGGCTTTCTTTATAACCTGTACAATAAATAAAGGAAGAAGAGACAGCCGTTTAAAATTTAATTCAGAAAAGTCATTCATCAGGTTACATTATTGTCTTTTGTCATACATTTTGTCATTAACATTTTTCCTTTAGTTATGTTTCAGAAATTTGAAAACATAATGTCTCCTGCCACTTCATTGCAGAGGCATAAAGACTTATACAGGGTGGCCCCCAAAAAACATAACGGAGCACTTCCCAAAAATATAGTAACAAAATGATTATTTACATCGGAGAAGGTATATAGCATCAAACAACCATGCCCATTCTCTTGGCACAAAGCTGAATGCACACTAACAATAGCGCGCGTATTGCTCTTTGTTCGATGCTATGATGGGCAGAAAGTGCGATTTATCAGGCACTGACTTGGTAAAAATTTACAAAAATAGGAACCTGACATGGTGTCACTCAGAGCGCCCTATAACAAAAACTACACAACCAAAATTACTGTTCTTGGTATCGTTTTTCATTGGAAAAGATACCCTATCTGATGGACATAATCATTTTATTACTATATATTTTGGGAAGTGCCCCGTTCCGTTTTTGGGGGGCCACCCTGTATAGTGCACTTCTCTAAAGACTTACTCAAGGTGCTATAAAACAATACAAAAACAAAGAACATTCAGAGAAATTCAGTGATGTCTCTCTTTCTGAATTTGGGTAAATTGAAAAAGCCTTCACATGCTTCTGGAAAGTTTCTGGAAATGCACGATCATCACAGGCTGTAAATAATTACAGGCTGTAAATAATTACAGGCTGTAAATAATTACAGGCTGTAAATAATTAAGGGGATGCATCAAAATTATCACTACCGTCCTACCGCAGGATCCCGCTTGGAACGGTTTTGTGCGCAGTTATAAATTGCGAGCACTCAAATTTCGTTCCAAGCAGGAGCTAGTGCGCGCTAAATTTTGTTCTCGAGCGTGATGACACATCGTTCCCTTGTGGTCAGAACATATTTCAGCAGAGTAAGTTGCGCACATCGTTCACGAGCGGGCGACTGCGGGATCCCGCTGCCTCCCGCTATATATAATTTTTACGCCTTCCCTAAGCAAATCATACAAAAGTCTTACCGCATCTACAGGTTTCTTGAGTTCGGCTGCGATCTTGGTCCATCTATCAGGAGTGCCTCCGGGAAACTTGGTCATGGCTTTTACCAGACTAGACTCGTCTGAAACAGTCCATGTGCAATTCCTCTGCAAACAAAATAAATGAAAATACATACTATACATAAATATCACATAACTTTGTAACACAAACAATGTGATAATTCTAATTTAACTGGGTAAGTGTAAAAGCACATGACATGCAAAGTTTGCAAGGACTTCTGTCTTTTCAATGCTTGAATTTCTTGATATAGTGTACATAATTTTAGCTCTGGTCATTTAATTTTCAACCATCTCAAGCGATATGGCACATAATTGAATAGTGTAATAATTCAATCATGTTTTACACCATTTTGCTGAATCTAAACTATTTTGTTATTCATTATCTCTATCCTTTTAAATTCTTGTTATATCTATGCAAACCAACCTGTATTTTCCCAGAGTCACCACTCCCCTTCTCCTCCTCCTCCTCCACTTCTCTGCCCTCTCCAGTTGCCATGGTAACAGCAGCGGATGAGGAGCGGTCATAGTCATACATGGCAGGATTCAATCGTTGCTTCTCTCTTGGGCCCTAATGAAGATACAATGATCAGTTATATATGATCAGTTTTGGTAGAGAGGGCGATACACATCACAATTTTTTTGTGAGGTTATGAAAAACTGAGTGTCGAATTTGAGAGAAAATGCAATGTTAATGGCAGAATAAACTTTATTTCATCAAAATCGGTCCAGAAATGGCTGAAATATCAATAAATATATCTGATCTTATAATTATTTGGGGCCAAAATAATTAGATGATTTTTTCAAAAAATTTTAAAAATGCTTACACTTTTTCAAAAATATTCAAGTGTTTTAAAAATATTTGTTGATGATCTCTCTATTTAATCATTATTTCAATAAAACATCACATGCATAATTTTGTATAAAAAATGGTTAAAACCAATGCCTTTTTAGAGAGCGCCGTTTTAATGGCTCTTTTTTTAATGATAACAGGCTTTTTACTTAGTCGTTTGTAATTTTGTATACCTTTCGAGCATGGTGGAATTATAACTATTAGTTTATAATGCTACTGTGCAGGTTTGGTTACTAAAGTTCAGCCTTACCAAAACTGTACTACCCCTTTAAAATAATCAACCTGTTCTCTACTATATTTGTGAACCAAACTGAACCAAATTGAACTTAATTGAATGGAGTGAAATTGAATTGAATTGAACTTAATGGAATTGAATTGAACTGAACCGACAAACTGTACTGAATCTGATCTTAACCAAACTAAACTAAACTAAACTAAGCTAAACTACACTAAACTAAACTGAATCTGGAATCAATACAATTGAAAAGAATTGAATAATTGTTAAAATTATATTGAATTCAATCTAATCTCCAAGAGCTACCTGCTCTTTTCTCCTGGCTTCTCTCTCCTCATCATCCTCATCGTCCTCATCCTCGTCCTCCACGTCGACCTCCCCTTTCCTCCTCTCCTTCCAGTATTCTACCACCTCTCCGTATAACTGTGGAAGACCCTTGACTACAGCCACAGTGAAGCAGGCTAGTCTGTATGGCAGCACGTCTGATAATATTGGTTTCTGCACAAAGTATGGGTCGTCTTCTATTGGTTGGTCCGAAGGGTTGATTTCTATTCCGGAGGTGGCTTGTTGTTTGGCTTTCTTACTCTTCTTCTCTTTCTTTGGTTTAACCAGTGCTTCCTGTAAATTGCAAAAACAAACAAAAAAAACAAATGGATCCATTACTTCACCCCTTGCCTACTGGAACCAGGGGGGTGTTTCACAAAGATCCTAAGTTTAACTGTAAGTTGGACTTAAAAAGTATGGTAAGCCATTTGTAGCCTTTGAACAAAATAAACTAAAAAACAAAAATGCAAGTATTTTAGACTTTTAATAAATTTTACATCAAAAACATGAAATATCTTTGATAATAGAAAAATATTTATGAATTGAAACATTTAATGCCTTTTAAAAGGACTTTAAGAATTTGTTTTCAAAGAAACTAATGGCTTTCCATACTTTTTAAGTCCAACTTAGAGTTAAGTTCAACTCAGGATCTTTGTGAAACACCTCGCCTGGTCAGTTATAATGAAATAATGCAATCTCTAGGTTGTTAATTAACTGCTCTTTCAAATGTTACCCATTTTGGTCCAAAACTTCAAGAGTGGATGCGCTGTTAGGCCCAATCAAGAGCGGATCGGCATAAAACTTAAAATTTTGCCTTTTAGAGACTTATCATTACCCCATACACAAATTTGAGCAAATTTTAGGCAGGTGGGATGAAATCCATTGGGTGATTTGACATGGAATGACCCATACAAAAGGGTTCAGGAGCAAATCATCGGATAAGGAGTAAATGTAGAATGCGGGCAAGTAAATTTTCTTTTAGGACACGCACAATTTGAAAATGTTTATGATTTACAATGTAACTTGCACAAACGCAGGCAAGGAGAAAACAAACGAAATGTGTGGAGGTTTGCCAAGAGAATTGGGACTACAGTCAACCATGGCATTCAGAGGGTTCACATTATAAATATTACGTCCTTAGAATCTTTTAAGATCAAAGTTGATCATATAAGTTAATGTTTAAATGTTCATGTTTTTTTTTGTTTCCCTTCTCTTTTTGTGTGTAAAGAGGAGTTAAAGGGAACCACCAGGCAAAGGACAAAACATTATTACTGTATATGTTTTGGTATCGTTTTGTGATATCAAATAGATACCCAACATTTTGCAAAGGGTTGTGTGATTCATAAACAAAGCAATTAATTTCCACCACTTACGGAACCACTGCTACTTCCTGGTTCCACACGGGCCAAGCATTTGCGAGTGCGCCAATGCTTTCACGCGTACGTCAATAGAATCCCGGATGATTCGTTCGCTCTGCACAGAGCGCTCTGGCTCTGCACGCATATAGTCTACGCAATTCAGACCGTATGAACGCATCATTGAGAATGGTGATGCGTTTTTCAATTATATATTTTTTCTGAAAACATATTTTTGTGAACTTGTTGAAGGAATGGAATACTACAGATGTTACCTTTCTATAATAAGAATATTATTTTTGGGTGGTGGTACCCTTTAACTGCGCCCGGAGCACATTGAAAAAGGTGGAATTGGCGCATTAGAAGACTTCTTTGTTATTATCATTAAACAGAACTCACCAGTTCTAGTTTCTTCTCAAAGTACATTGACCAGAGCACCAGGTAGTGACCCACACTGAGGATGACCGACAGCAGGACACTCAGCTCAAGCAAGCCCATCTTACGCACACGCCGGTAGTAGTACACAGGCTGGCGCCAGTCGGGCAGGCCGTGCTCTAGTACCAGGTTGTACCTATATTGATAGTGATAAGGAATAGAAGGATACTAAGCACAAGCAGTCCCATCTTACATACACGTCTGTAGTAGTACACAGGCTGGCGCCAATCCATATAAGTATGACTCCAACACTGCCGTTGTAGAACTAGAAGGTAAACTGTATCGCGCGCAGTGACCGTACCCTGTACATTTTGTACATAAAACAATGGCGGGCTGACGGTCTTGTTTACGAGCAGTATTGAAAGGAGGAACTCCGTCACAAAACTGCATTGTGGGGAAATAATATGACGAAACAATAGGAATGTGCGTAAGGCGCGCACTTTACCAAGCGCACTCACACTGTACATTTTCTATTGCAAAGATGTCATAAGCGCGTACATTTGTGATTTTGCGCGCGATGAATTTGTAAACAATTTTTGCCCTTGGCTGAGACAGTGATCCGTGTATGAAGGGCGACTCTACTGCAAATATTGAGCATTCATAAACAGTATTTAACACAAAATGTAACTAAAAAAGTGGTCTTATTGATGGAGTAGAAAAGGGCAACACAAATTGATTACGCTAGATAAAGAGAGTTGTGGTGAATATTTCACCGCTCAATGGGATGTATTTTATTATTAAATTCCAGATCAATTTTGAAATACACAGCCTGTCATACTTTTGATGACGTTTTGTGACGTAGCTAAACTGCTTCTAATCGCATACATGCCTTAACCATCATGGCGGCTGAGTTTACCCCCCCTGCGCCAATCAGGCAGGCCATGCTCTAGTATCAGGTTGTACCTGTATTGATAGTGATAAGGGATAGAAGGATACTAAGCACAATGCACATACTCTTAGTAGTACACTGGTTAGCGCCAGTCAGGCAGGCCGTGCTCTAGTATCAGGTTGTACCTATTTTGATATTGGTAAGAGATAGAAGGATACCAAGCGCAAGCAGTCCCATGTTAAGCATGCGCCGGTAGCAGTACACTGATTGGCGTCCTTGAATGTTCTTAGTGAACTTCTCAATTATGTGATATAGTTTTGTAGAATAAGAACAATGTTTACGGTTCACCTAGCGAAAAAAAGGGACAATTATGTCAGATTTTATCACCTACTGCATGTCCATTGAAGCTGACTATGTAGAATTGAAAAGCATTGCAGAACGCTTTTCAATTCAATCATAAATATCTCCATAATCAGGAAGACATTTGAAAAATAAAAACTTGTTTCATCTTCAGTCATCCTAAGCTAGCCAAACAACAACGTACAAGCTGAATGTGAAACTAATTTTTGTTCAATTTGACAAAGTTAATGTTACGTAAACCGGGGTGACTTTGGCCACCAGGGTGACTTTGGCCACTTTTTGAGATGAAATGTATTTTTTATCAAGCTTCACTTTTTAGAACAAAATTCTTATTGTTTCAAATATAGTCGTATAAAATCAGAAATAAGTTCTAAAGAGCGAGATATGATTAAAATACATCCTTCTCCAAAAGTGGCCAAAGCAACCCAGGTGGCCAAAGTTACCCCGTTTTACAGTACCTCTTTTAATATCACTTACTTTTGTTTCATATCGTCATCCTTCAGGACCTCTGCTATGGCCACCAACTGGGGGGGGGGGGGGGAATAAGAGATGTGGGAAAATTATATTTAAGCATTTGAAAACAGCAATCAAATATTTACAAACAAAACTTTGTTTTAAAAACATTAATGAGAGTATTTCATTAGACGAATCTGCATAGAAAATTAAGAAATTGTTCTAGGTGTAGAATTTGAAACAAGACTACATAATAAATTAAGAAATTGGTTTATTATCTAGAATGTGTTGATGTTATTTTAGAGCGATCCCAGGTTCATAAACATCAATGTGTTTGTGACAGTTAGAAGTAAAACCCTTTTGTTACAAACTATAACTTTGTCTGTTCCGTAGA
>JBAMJV010003090.1:122500-166465 GCA_037951105.1 Echinarachnius parma
TTATAAAGCACAGACACATCAAAACCACATGCCAGTCATTCATTCAAAAAGTACCAAATCAATTAATCTTCAAATCATTCAACCGATTCAATCAATCAATCAATCAATCAATCAATCAATCAATCAATCAATCAATCAATCAATCAATCAATCAGTCAATCAGTCCATCCATCCATCCATCCATCCATCCATCCATCCATCCATCCATCCATCCATCCATCCATCCATCCAGCCATCCATCCAGCCATCCATCCATCCATCCATCCATCCATCCATCCATCCATCCATCCACCAATCTATCAATCTATCAATCCAATCAATCAATCAGCCCATCGATCTATCAACATGAATATTCGTTCACGCATGCTTCTGGGTCATCTTTTGTATGTGTCACACTCAATGAAAGGATTTGCATCGTTAATGAGGACAGGCTGGAAATGTTGTCATTAACGGTGCAAATCCTTTTATTATCTATCAAGCTATGGCTTATGTATTCTAATGCATAAAGCAATGAAATAATTTAAATTGTGATAGAAAATTGCCACAAAATGATCACACTATCATACAATAATTTTAAATTCATGGCAAAGAGCAATTTGTTTGAATGGGAGTACTTATTCAGTCTGCTGGCTTAATTGTCCCTCTTCTTTCAATTTGGCGCAAGCCTTTTTTGACACTCTGTACAAAAACAGTCAGTGTTCGCCCAAGCGTGAATGAAAATTTGTTTTGTTAGTGGCACTTGATAGATGAGACCATTGGGCATCCATCGACATGAAAAAATCTTCTAAATATATAAAAATGTAATTTTGAAAAAAAATTTAAAAGTTTAACGCTTTTTTTGATACGCTCTGTATAGCAAACGTTGGCTCACCGCTAGAAACCTTAACGAACATGATGTCTTGATGACGAACTTGATAATGAACCTGTTACAATATGTCCACATTACACTCAATACTCGGGATCAGTACAGTTAGACAGTGTTGTGGAAGTGGAGCGGAAATCGCTCGTCCCAGTGTATACGTGGGTTATATAACATCAGCTCCTTTTCCTTAGGAGTAGCAAACGTTTGCTCGATCGCCGTTGGAAACCTTGACGAACTTAATGATGAACCTGATATAATAGTGTTCACACTTGACTCGATACTCGGGATCAGTGCAGTTATACAGTTGTTCCAGTTGTTCCATTATATGTGGGTTCTAACATCAGCTCCTTTTCGTTCGGAGTAGCAAACGTTGGCTCGCCGCTGGAAACCTTGATGAACTTGATGTCCTTCACATCGTCGTCATCGACCTCAATCTGAAGAAAAAATTACGGGAAATATAGAGCACAAGAAATAAAACTAATCTTAGAGTGAATGTCGTTAAAGGTTTTTCTGGTCAAATTTTATGAGAATCATTGGTAACAGGTTGTCATGACCTGAAATTAATTTTGTGGAGATTTCTTTTGTCTTTCTTTGTTTTTAAAGGAAAAAATGGCGCACAACAATGAATATAATAAGATTTAAATCATATATAGTTTTGATCTATTTTTTATGATATTCTTGTGATTAAAATCTGCTAATGGGATTTCTTATGATGTCTACAAACATTTTGATAGGAATAAAATCAATTTGGTTCAAGTTTATAGAGTAAAAATTGAAGAAATTGCATACGTAAATTATCAAGTACAATGTGTCTGATAAGACGTGTGAAGGTCACTTCCACAATGACTTTGCGGACCTAATGGGCCTCTAAATCCCATCAAATTCCCTACTAATGACATGATCTATGTTCCAGAATATGTAATATTACATAATTATGTTAAAAGTTAAATTTGCCCACTTGATAACAGTCCACTTGGCGAAAAATGTTTCCATCATATTATCGTAAAAAGCGCCCTCATATGGTGACCTCTAAAAATGTTTATGATTGCAACTTGTAGAGCTTGACCTACTTGACACATGTGCCAAATATGAAAGTAGTTGATTGGATAATAAATCAATTGGAGAGGGGGGAGCCCCCACTTGGGCCTGGGAACGCCAAAATAGCTTGGGCTTGCTAGAGTTAAGGATATTGACAGGGACGGTTGATGATCTACTCACATCATAATCCTTGTCGATTTTCTCCGCCCCACATCTCATACGGATCTTCCACGATTCGGGGAAGCAGCAGAAGACTGCGTCTGTCAGGTTGTACTTTAGCCTCGGGTCTACCGAATCGGGATCAGCGAAACCTTAAAAATGGAATTAGAATTTTAAACAACAGTTATTGTAGGCCCATGTACTGCCTCTAAAAATGAATAACTTTTAAGGTTCATAATCCATGTTATCACGATGGATACAGATGTAGGACTTGTAGGTCTAATTCATTCCACGATTCGGGAAGCAGCAAAATACAGTGTCTGGCAGGTTGTATTTCAGCCTCGGGTCTAACGAATCGGGATCTTCGAAGCAATCAATCAAATAACGACTGACTTAGATATCTTCATCCTCACCATAGCCTTTACAATACTGCTTACAATGAATTACTTTATTTCATTCCTTGCTTCTTATTGTCTTTGTCAAAGCTTTTGGGGCACATGCCCCCCCCCCCCCCTTGCCCCCTGTAGCTACGCCACTGAGGGTGTTAAATAACAATGGTCAATGAACAAAAAGGTGAAATACCACTTGGTTACCTGTTAATGCAGTGACCACCATGCTGTTCCAGGTCGAAAAGAACAGTTGAAACCAGTTGAAACCAGTTGGAAATTCAACTGGTTTTTACTGGTTTTAACTTGCATCAAACGGTAGCAGTTAAAATTCCCGGTTCCCAGTAAAGATAAATGGACAGATGCAGCAGACCAGTTAAAACCAATAGAAATACCAGTTGAAACCAATTCAAAATACCAGTTGAAACCAGCTACTTTAACTAGTCTTCATGTACCGGTTAATCCCACAACTGGTTTCTTAATGGTTTTATATTGGTTTCAACTGGTTTTCTTACTGGTCAGCCTTACTGGGTTCTTACCGGATTCTTACTGGTTGTTCCAGTTGATTCCAGTTGATTCCAGTGTACCAATATCCATATTGAAACCAGTTGGCCAACTGGTATCAACTGGTACCAGTTGGCAACTAATTTTCAACTCTTTTTTTTTTGACCTGGGGTTCGTTACATGTTAATGCAGTGACCACCATGCTGTTCGTATACCTGTTAATGCAGTGACCACCATGCTGTTCGTTACATGTTAATGCAGTGACCACCATGCTGTTCGTTACATGTTAATGCAGTGACCACCATGCTGTTCGTTACATGTTAATGCAGTGACCACCATGCTGTTCGTTACATGTTAATGCAGTGACCACCATGCTGTTCGTTACATGTTAATGTAGTGACCACCATGCTGTTCGTTACCTGCTAATGCAGTGACCACTATGCTGTTCGACCTGTTAATGTAGTGACCACCATGCTGTTCGTTACCTGCTAATGTAGTGACCACTATGCTGTTCGTTACCTGTTAATGCAGTGACCACCATGCTGTTCGTTACCTGTTAATGCAGTGACCACTATGCTGTTCGTTACCTGTTAATGCAGTGACCACCATGCTGACGATGATGCAGATGCCCAGACCGATGGGAGTGTAGTAGTAGAAAGAGACGTGGTATAAATTAGCGATGCCGGGTCTGGATTAAATGATTAAATTGGAGAAAAAATCTAAAATGGATGTGATAGTCCATGCAATCACACAGGCGCGCCGATTCCATCCGAAAACACAATGGCCCGTATTCACAAAGGAGGTTTGTAGGAGGTTTGTACAAATCATGGTTTGACGATGGTTTACATCTATGGAATGCTGCTCGCATACCGTAAATTGTAAATCAACATTGTTAACAAGTATGGAGTTTACATTCCTTATCCATCAGTTTACAAATGGCATTCCATAGATGTAAACATTGGTCAAACCATGGTTTGTACAAACCTCCTACAAACCTCCTTTGTGAATACGGGCCAATGCATTGGGGGAGGGGGGTGGGGTGGCAGAGCATTGTTCACAAACAATGCTCGCCATCCCCCCCCCCCCCCCCCATGCTGCATTGTGTTTTCCGATGGAAACGGCGTCTCTGCTGCAATCACCTGTATGTTTAGTATATCTATAACTACCTCAATCAGCAAAAACAATATTTTTGTTTATGATTAATACTCGTTAAACTACATAATTGCCTTTGAAATCGTTTATTCGGTATTTGGACAATTTAGTATCATATTATATCATAAAAGAGTAAATAAACGAAAATGTAATTAGACCATGCATATCACCAACATGAATTTTAGAAGTTTAAGATTTTGTGAGTTTAACCATTTTTTCCTTCCTTTTGAAAATACATTCATTTTGTATAGCGTATTGTAATGCACAAAACATAATTCCCTATGCGTTGTACATAATAACACATTTACACAATACTAACATAGATACAATCAGCATGATCAGTATAAAAGGAAACATCTATACAAAGATAAACCACACAAACAAAATGTCTTCAGGGCTTGCTTGAGGATATTTGTCGAATTTTGTTTATATCATCAAAATCATGTTGATTTTATTCACTGATAAACATGACTGTATACATTTTTACTAGAAAATTAACTTATATCTACATTATACGAGGCAGAACATACTGAGATTCGGGAATGGGTGCAATCGAAGACGCGATGGTCATGGTACTCGTCAACGCAGACGGGTCACTCCCAGCGCTCCACGCCGTGGCTCCGGGGAGGACGTCAGTCACGTACTCGATGACGGTCTCGGTGGTGTTATAGACGGGGCAGCCGTCCACGGCTAGCGGGCTGGTGTCCCGTGAGTGTGGGTAGATCATAGAGCCGATTAACATCCAGCCGGTGAATAGAATGCTGGACAACAAACCACACATCGCTCCCTGCATGGCAACATTTGTAATTCTTGTTAAAGGGACTTGGTAACATTGTCCAAATCCTTAATAACATTTTAATTCTAGCGGTTCCCTTATACCTGGCTTGTTGTATTCGTATTAACAATAAAATCATGGGACAGGTTTCGGTTTTTCAAATTTCCCTTTCGTTACAAAGATATGAACGATCGAAGTATTCAGATAAGAAAAACTCCCATGGAGTTTTGAAACCGTGTACAAAGTGAGTGCAGTGAGTTAGTGAATATCACTTTGCATTTTCGCACATTACTTGGCCATGCAATGTCTATTTGACAGTGAAATTTTCACACAATACCCTGTGGACATATGAGATAACAACAATATACATTGCATCAACCATTCATCACCTTTTGGCTTTTGCACATGTCAACAAGTAATTACTAGATCCCTTTAAACGGATAGTTGAGTAACTTGACTTCTGGAAAAGAGAGTACCGTTTTGGTCAAACTAAATTTTAGTAACCAAAACCTGCAGCATTACATTACAAACTAATAGTTACATGTATTACTCCACCATGCTCGAAATAAATAAAAAATGACAAATGACCGAGTAAAAACCCCGTTGTCATTAAAAAAAAAAGAGCCATTAAGTGTACCTTTGAACTGCACCGGTGGAAGAAGATGCCGAGAATGAACAAACCCATCAGACCGCCGGATGTGACGCCAGCCAGGGATAGACACAGCTGCATGTTCGAGAAAAAAATAAACATCATTAAAGGGAAAAGCCAGTAGTGGGAAATAGATTTATTGGTCAAACTAATTGATTAGTATTATTGAAATAACATAAAATAGGAGCGTGTGTGGACAAATCTGAACCGTACTATCGTCAAATGCAGAAAAATCAGTAAAAACGTTTATGAAAGCCGCTGACATTGAGCCTAAATTCACCGTCAGCTTGGCCCGTCTACGCTGGCCACATTCGTAAGCTCGTTCGAGCGATTTGCTTGGGCGAATTACCATGTGCGCATTTGCCATATAGGATTTACACGCATCGCACGTGGCTGTTTATACCATACGACCATCGGCGAGATATCTAGCCGGGCCGGATCGATATGATAATTTACCAAATAAACCGAACACAATAAAAAGTAACTTCACCCCTAGGGAAAATAATACCTTAATAAAGATGTTTCTTTCACCAAATGATTGCTATGATGGAGCTGTAGCTTCTGTGTAAAAATCAGACATATCCGTGAACGTACGGCTGACTGAGCACAAATAAAAGACAAAATGGTCACTTTTCAAAAGCTGCAAGATTTCATTCATGGCTAACCAACATCACATCTGTTTTAACGCATCGATTGTGATCTGTGTAACAATACAGTTTGAATTCCCGCCATTGTTTGTGATTTGTAAATAAACACACATGTAAAACAGATCACATGAAGGTTAAAACATTGAATTGTCTGTCATTTTCCCTTGCCTATCAATTGCAACAAGTCATCGAAATCCATCATGCCAAAGTTGTCAAATCAAAACAGGGCCATTGCTATCGGGCTCTTACAGGCTGGGACCCCTCTTAAACGTATAGCACGGACACTGGGCATTTCCCCGAACGCAATGAGAAATCTTCGTAAAAAATTCCAAGAAACTGGAGAGGTGAAGGATCTCCCACGTAGTGGAAGACCAGCCTGTACGAGCCCGATGAGCTTTTGAAAAGTGACCATTTTGTCTTTTATTTGTGCTCAGTCAGCCGTACGTTCACGGATATGTCTGATTTTTACACAGAAGCTACAGCTCCATCATAGCAATCATTTGGTGAAAGAAAAATCTTTATAAAGGTATTATTTAAGAAATTATGATGTTTTCCCTAGGGGTGAAGTTACTTTTTGTGTTCGGTTTATATCAATTAGTAGGCGGTTTCCAGGCAAAATTTGTATCATCCCGTATTAGTAAAAACATATTCTTTCACATGATGGGTAATAAGAGCTTCCATTTCATTTTTTGGTAAGGGGGGGGGGGGGGGGGCGTTTCCAAAACTGGCCTTCATCTTTAACAGGGGCCGCGGAACCGGGGGGGGGGGGGGGGGGGCTGGGGCCGCAGACCTCCCCTTCTTTCTTGGTTTTAAGGGCCGGTCATACTTGCGGTAGTGGACGTAGTTGAACGTAGTGGTGGCTAACGTTGTTGATCGTAGTTGAACGAAGTTGAATGTAGTTGAACGTATACTAGCATCCGTATCGTACCGTAGTTGTACGTGATGCTAACTTGGTATTAACTCGAGGGAGCCGTGATCTTCGATTTAATTTTTGAACATGTTCAAAAGAGCGGTACGTTAAAAGCATCCGTAGTAATAACGTACTAAACCGAAGTTCAACATAGTCTAACGTAGTCTAATGAAGTCTAGCGTAGTCTAACGTACTTCGTTACGTACCTAAATGTACTCTAGCGTACTCTAACGTACTTTACCGTGTACAAAACCAGCATCGACAGTCTTGATCCAGACATGTTTGAGCAAAAATATAGACAAATTTCACAGAACTGCTATGTTTGAAAAACAAGCGCATAATTGCCGTACCACACCACCGGCTGGCTGTTATACTCCGTGCGGGGTTGCTATTTACCGTAGTTTGACGTTCTTTAGCGTAGTCGACCAGCGTAGTGGCTACCGCAGTCTCTCGTACTCAAGCGTAGTCAGACGTACCACTCCGTACCTGTCCGTTAGCAAGCTGTACCCACATTAGCGTAGCCTAGCGTAGTTGAATGTACTTAAACGTACTTATCCGTATCCTTCCGTGGCCAACCACCGTAATGCCGTACCTTAACGTAGTTCAACGTAGTTCCACGTAGTTTAACCTAGTTTAACCTAGTTTAACGTACTTACACCACGTTTGACCCACATTAAATTACCCTACGGATCACTACGTCCATTACCGCAAGTATGACCGGCCCTTAATAAAGAATCACATTTGCATACAATTATTATTTAATAAATGATAACTCATTGTGGTGTGAGATGGGTTGGGGTGGGAGGGGTGGTGTTCAATTCCTAAATTGCCCCCCCCCCCTTCTCCCACCTAACCCGGGTGCGACCCATTTTTGTGGTCAGCCCCCCCCCACCCCCCCCCCCCCCCCCCCCCCCCCCCCCCCCCTCCACTTTCAAAACCTTTCCGCGGCCCCTGATTAATGAACAAAACTAATGACTGACCAATAATCAAACAACGATTGCATGTCACACGGCTCATGCCAATTCAAAAAATAAATAAACCAATCGTTAACACATTATACGAAAAAGTTTTATAGCGACCACATATCCATAATCACGAAAACGATTATAGGGAAATGATAAACATGACTTGGTGATGGCAAAAGGCATTGGGGTAAAAGTATTATTGACGTTGTTAATATTGACATTTAAAAGAAAGTATAACTTATCTTAGTGTTTACGAGAAAGAAACATGATGAATAAAACAACATGCAGCAATTGTTGTATTTAACATGACGATTGATAATCTGAGAGCAGTTCCAAGTATAGCTTGGGAATATATTATCATATATGGACACTACATGCATACAATTAAATAAGAACTACAATTTTGACAAGAATGATGAAATTAACACACATATTAAACAAATAAAACAAAAGATGAATACAAAATAAAATAAAACAGCAAATTAATTAGGCGATTATAAACATATTGTATGTATTACCCTTAATACTCCATTCCCAAGCACGCTGGCCAGGTAGGCGAACCCGATGGTAAGAAAGCCGTAGAACACCGCTGCAGTGAAAAGGGGATCGATACAACAATATGAAAGCTTGCAGAATAACCTATAATAAAATAGATATTCCAGAATTGTTTGTAGATAGCTGCACTAAAATTATTATGCTTTACTTTAAGATTACGAGAAAGGTAAAGTGAATACATAATGCGTGAAAATGCGTAAAGAAATGCGAAGTGCAGGGTTGTACAGAAACAAATTAACACTTTGCTATGAAAATGTTAGGACAATATTATAAATACCACTTATTAAGTGTTATGATAAAGTTTCACGCTTATTTTGATAAGCAAAATAAGGGTGAACATTTTAATGCGCCTGGACAATCATCTATAGCATTTAAAACAAGTTGGGCATTATGTTCTTAAAGGGATCTAGTAACTTTATTGACATGTGCAAAAAGTGATGAGTGATTACTAAAATGTGTCTTGGTGTGATTTGATATGTCCACAAAGTAATGTGTGACAATTTCACGCTAATGGAATGTTTTTTTGACCGAGAAATGAGCGAAAATGCAAAGTGATATTCAATTACTCATTGCATTTACTTTGTACACGGCTGGAATGTCCTGTGGATAATTCATATCCGAACACTTAAATCGTAAATATCTTTTGAATGAAATGGAAATTTGAAAAACCGAAACCCCATGGTTTTATAGTTAATACATGTACAAATAAAACAAGGTACATGTATGAGGGAACCGCTAGAATTCCAATTGGATTTTGAGGATTTGGACAATGTTACTAAGTCCCTTTAACGAATTGTCTGATTAAATAGACTTTTGACATGCAAGTAGTATAGGTAGGTACCCGTACGCACCTCAAAACTCCTGCCACTCCTGCAGGAGTATAAAATATGAATTATGAATTATGAATATGTTTTAATGATATCAAAATATGGGTTTTTAATGTGAGATTATATGTTTGAATGTGTATAGAGCGATGTATTGCCAAGGAAACAAAGTTATTATGAATTATGAATTAGGGGGGGTTTTTGTTATTATTATTTATTTTTTTAGTAATTTTTGTTTGGTTTATATTTTAATTTTTTGTATCATTTTGTATCATTTTTTTATTTTTTTTATTTTTTATTTTTTTTATTTTTTTAAATAAAGGAAAATTGCTTCTTTTTGTAGAATAAGTTGTATTTATCTTTATGTCAATGACATATTGTGCATAACGGCGATTTATACAAAAATATGGATATGTATGAATATCTATGTTTGATGGAGGATTGAAAATGGAGGTGAAGTACTAATAGTAATTTAATAGAAATATGATATGATAGGTTAAAAGAATAGCAAATAGTATACATTTGGGTATATGGTTTATAATGATAAATGTGGAAATTGTAATGGCGTATAAGTTGTGAGTGATGGAAATGGTGATATGCATTTACTGGCTGTGTCAATGTTGTGTGACGTCAGCGAGTTGTACTATCATGCCCGCCACTAACGTAGGAAGTGATAATGAGTCATAGTTGCTGGTAGCTAATGCTGGTAGTGAGTGCTAGGTGTAGGAAACCATGACCATTCGTTATAATGGTCTGTCTTTACCCGACTGTATGTGTATATTAAATTCTTGCTTGTGAGTTAATTTACGCAAAGGTAAGTATAATTATTTTGAAATACTTCACAAAACGATCGAATGATGTGGAAAGTAACAAATTATGAAATAACCAAAATATACCAAATAACCGTTCTTGCTTTCGATGTCAATCAAACAAAGAAAGGCAAAACAATCACCCAAACGAAATATATTGGCCGTCTAAACTGGCAAATAACTTGTCTCAGCTCTAGTGTACATAACTTTTTTTATTTTTATTTTTTTGTATTTATTTATTATTATTATTATTATTATTATTATTGTTTTTACAAATGCGGGTAGAGATCATTCATACTAATTTTGGTGAAACGGGGACCAGCGTCCGTTTCATAGCCCACAATGGGTTATCATAGTTAAACACTCTGACAACAAATAGGAAAATATGATATCTACTAAAACTTCCAATTTCAGAAACAACCACCCTATATTCTTATACTAAATATGAGTTAGGCCTACTTATTTACTGAATGTCCGATATAGCTTTATATGTTTAGGTAACTTCAAAGCAAACCCACAATTACGGGTAGAGTTGCAATTGTTAAATAAAGAAATTCATGTATTAGTGTCGGTAATTAGATAGATAAAACAGTCAGGGGCGAGGTGTAATGAAACATAGCGGTAATGTGTATAGATACATGTAATGAGGAAGCTCCAAGTTTAAAGATACACGGAAACGAGTACCAGTAACTTTCCGGTTACTTAATATCACCGCGTAGAGTAAGAATAGTCGAGATCAATGGCTTCAGTTATACAATGCTTTATTTGTATGTACTGGACCAATTAATCTATTTAGCCAGTAATACTCAGCCCAATATATACTCAAGTATAAGTGGGATTTTTTTTTTGTCTTTCTGGTCTTACACCGAGTACGCTTTTTAAACAATTATTGTGGAGTTTGGACATTATTTACAATATATGCAAACTTTTTGTCTTTATGTTTGGACCCTGAAGTTTTAATAGAGCATTACGAGTCTTCAAACAAATATATATACAAATATCATAAATATTACTCATGTTATCATAAACAAGATTCCCGTTCTTCTAACCCCGCTCCCTCTTGCTCTTCTTCTCAGCAGTTATACTATAAATATTTTACTTTTCTATTGCAGTGGTTATATGAGTTGTCATTATTCCCCATTTTGATAAACATAAAACCATAGTTGAGGACGTGATTCAGATTCATGTCAAATTATTATAAAGTCATGGTAGTTTGATGACGTCATATCCAAAAATATGACCTCCCACCCAATTCAAAACATATATCATTATGTACACACACACATGTACACTGATCCAGAAATATGTTACAAGTACCAGCACACAGGAAGCTCTACATCAACAAGTATGACGTCATCTTCCTGTTTTAGATAGGGCGGTATGTTTAAATAACGGATATTGGCGCTGCCCTCATACAGTTCAAGCTCATAATCAGTTTGACCTTTGCCAGATCAACACGCTGCTCTATTCTTCTTACCAGCATATTAAGTCTACGTGCACTGAGGTATACTATTTAAGTTCTCAATATCCGAGCAGTTATATTGATATTATTCAAAATTGTTAAGTACATATATCGTGCTTCCTCTTGAATTAAATAATTCTTTTGAAAAATTAAACGTTTAAACATGGATACCAAGTTTCATTGCGACGTTTGCGAAGCATCATTTTCAACAAAGTTCAACTTGATGCGTCATAAGCGATCACTTCATGGTCAACGTATCTTGTACGTATGCGATGTATGCGGTTCGACATTCAAGAGACTAGATAATCTGAGACAACATGAGAAAAGATTTCATGCCCCGGCCCGACCTGAGAAGGAACAACGTAACTCGACCAATGACGACGGCAACGATGAACGATTTGAATGCACCGAATGCAAGGCGCAATTCCTATCAACCGGTGACCTGGAGAAGCACAAGTCTACCCATGATAAGCGCATTGAAACATATTTATGCCATATTTGTGGCCGGGTGTTTGATCAGATGAAAAAGTTTACGAAGCACCAGGAAACACACCGAGCGACCTCGCCATCACGCTCCAAGTCAACTAAGAAGCGCCCAGCAGTTGAGCACACCTCAACAAATGAGACGAGTAAGTAAATATTACCGCTAATTTACAGCACTTTCATCATCATTATCCCCGGTTATTTTATACAGTTTAGCCCCGTTTACCCTTTCTCAATTACATACGGAGGTTATAAAGTCATCATGCTATAGTAGTACCAGCAAATTTGTGAATATATTCTCATGGATGAAGTGATTGTTGCAGGTAGACTATTTTCCCCCCCCTATAATTTAACGCATTTAAAATAGCATGCATTATTTTATAAACATACTTCTTTATGGTTAACACCATCAATCATTGTGAGTTACTATTCAATTTTTTTGGTAGTTTAGGTACATTTTTTTTTTCTTTTTTTTCCCCCCAATTATTTTGTTTTCATAATGTATAAGTATTTGCAAGAATATGGAATTAATTGTTTTAATTTCATACATTGATTTGGTAATATATCGAAAGGTTCTATAACTCCCACTTATAAACTTCATAGCCATTTCTTATCCCTGACCCGACCCTGTACAATGCAAATCATGATATAGTTTATAACATAAACAAAACAAAACAGCAACAAATTCAGTTAAAATGTCTATTTCTATGCAAATCTTTAGTTTTGATAGGGATATTTTCCAACAGTTTCATCAAAGCATTACTTATTGTCTAAAGGCACGCAAAGATGTTAATGCAATCATCAAAGCAATGCCCTATTTAAAGACAGATATATGTCCGTTTTGTTTTTTGTTTTATTGTTTATTATCCGATTGTTTTAGACATTAACTGCTCACCAGAACAAATTTATATTACATTCTTTAGTCAATATTTATTATTGTCTTGAAATGTATTAATAATTAGTGTATTTTCTGTCTATAAACAGAGAAAAGGAGACAGAATGTCATGACTCAGCCGGAACTCCCTCCACACATCGATCCGGAAGGATGCCTTGGTCAGATGTACAGAGAGCACTGGTACGACATCAACAATCGTCAGTCTACGCAGACCAGAGTGTACCGCTGGTACAACTATCATCTCCCAGCCGTGAATACCGACGTGTTGAAGGAGAAAGCCGAAGCTGTGTTCAATCAACAGTCCACCGCGTTTAAAATTAACGCATCTTTTGGGTTTGTACTTTTGAATAATGAAACGAATGAATGCCGCTATTTTTACGCCAGTAGAAATAGCAAATTATTCAATGAGCCCCTTTTAGTAAGAGATCAAGCATCGTTCCAAGAATTCACGAACGCCCTCTTGCGGAAGGATCTCTTAGAACATGCTCGTTCCCTTCGCCCAAACACAAAATGGGTGGTTCAGCATATTACTAATGTCACTTTCTATGTGTCTCGCCTCACCGATCACCCCATAGGTAAAGGTATAGAGTTACCCTCCTATATCAAAGAAAACCGAGCAGTTGTGTCATTAATTACCAATAGAATGCACGGATCTCCATACGACGATAACTTGTGTTTGTTTAGATGCATCGCCCTACAAAAGGGCCACGACAGTAAATCTTTAGAAACACCAGCCAAAACTTTATTTAGCAACTATCAACCTGGTGTTGATATCAGTAAGTTCCAAGGTGTACGATTGGGCGAACTGGGAAAAGTAGAAGATACTTTCAAGGTCAACATTACCGTATACGAGCTGATCCCTGCCAGTGATGGTGATGAAAAAGAAAAAACAAGTAAAATATGTTTAGAGTCTGACGACGACGACGATGATGATGATGATGAATCAAATTATTGTAGCGAGGGTTTACCAAAGGTGGGTCAAATTGTTGCTAGACTAGTACGCCGTAGTTTAGGGAAGTACGATGACACCATGTTCGTCAACCTTCACGAAATTCATTTTAGCTTCATTACTGACATTGAGCGCTATTGTCAAAGCTTCCAGTGCCGTAAATGCAATAAGCTCTGGAAAACGCGTAAAACTTTACACCGCCATGAGGCCATTTGCACTGCATCGGGGACTTCTTTAATATTCCCCAAAGGAATGGCTACATTCCACAACCCTCCCACTCTTTGGGAAGAACTGGCCGATGAGGGGATTAAAGTAGAAGAGGAGCGGAGATATTTTCCACACTTTGCCACGTTCGATATGGAATCATATCTTGAAAAGATCGATCAGGGTGAGGTAACCAGTAAACTACAATACACTTCCAGGCACATCCCCATGAGCGTTAGCATAAACTCAAACGTGCAAAAGTATACCGAACCGTTCTGCATCGTATCTGATGGTGACCCTCAAAAACTCATAGATGATATGGTGACCTATCTTCTTGAGGTCAGTCAGCATTCACTTTCACTGCTCGAGTCGGTGTATGCTGACGTAATAAACACTTTAGATGCTAAGATAGAAGATTATACGGAGCGGTACAAACACTCTGCGAAAGATAACATTCCTAAAAAACCGACTCATCTGATCAGATTGAAACAGAAACTTGATAATTTTTTGTCGGAACTTCCCGTGGTTGGCTTCAATTCCGGTCGATACGACATCAACGCCATCAAAAAGTTCCTTTACCCTACCCTCCTCGAAAAAGACCCCATCGAGTATGTCATTAAGAGGAACCACAACCACATGTCACTGAAAACTACGCACCTACAATTCCTCGATATTTCAAATTTTCTTGCTCCAGGGTTTTCATACGCCATATTTCTAAAGGCGTACGACTGTGAAGAAAGCAAGGGTAATTTTCCCCACGGTTGGGTGGATTCCCTTTCCAAGCTAGATATTACGCATCTTCCTCCGATCGAGGCGTTCAAAAACGATTTGAAGGGTAGCAATTTATCGGATGAGCAATATCAATATTGCGAGCGTGTTTGGAAGGAACAAAATATGACCACCTTAAAAGATTACCTAATATGGTACAATAATCTGGATGTTACACCATTCATCGAAGCGATCGAAAAAATGCGTGCATTTTACAAAAACATTCAAATTGACTTGTTTAAAGACGGTATT
Source organism: Echinarachnius parma (assembly GCA_037951105.1). Classification (NCBI taxonomy): domain Eukaryota; kingdom Metazoa; phylum Echinodermata; class Echinoidea; order Clypeasteroida; family Echinarachniidae; genus Echinarachnius; species Echinarachnius parma. Next base: position 137,749 of record JBAMJV010003090.1, read on the forward strand.
TCCGTGCCGGGGCTCACGATGAAATATCTGATGAAGCGTAGCCCCGAAGCTAATTTCAGTTTGATTTCGGATAAAGATAAGGACATGCACGATACCTTTCGCGACAATTTGGTAGGAGGGCCTTCTATCATATTTCATCGCTACCATGAACGCGGTTTAACGCAGATTCGCGGTGGTAAACCATGTCAGAAAGTTGTAGGTTTTGATGCGAATGCATTATATTTGTGGGCTATTATGCAAGATATGCCCACCGGGCAATACATTCGCCGAAGGTCCGAAAATTATTTCAAACCCGAGTACAAAGCCCCAATAGCCCAAGAATGGCTTCAATATGAAGCTCATCGAAGGGGGATCCCCATACGTCATGCCGGTAACAATACCGAGAAACGAATTGGACCGCTTCAGTTACCCGTGGATGGGTTCTGCCCAGAAACAAAACAAGTGTTTGAGTTCAATGGTTGCTATTATCATGGGCATCCCTGTCATTTGACAAATGGTCAATCTATTAACAAAAAAGTAGGAAAATCCATGGAAACCTTGTTAAAGAAAACGAAAGAGAAGCGCGAGTATATCGAGCGTCTCGGATATGAATATGTTTCTATTTGGGAATGTAAGTATAAACATACCAGAAAACATGATCACTCTCTAAGCGCATTCCTGGCTGATCAATTCCCTCCCCCAAAGTTCCGTTATGGAATGACACAAGACCAGCTTTTGTCTGCTATAGTCAGTGGAAAACTGTTTGGATTCGTTCAATGCGACATACATGTCCCAGATCATCTCAAAGAATACTTCTCGGAGATGTGCCCAATCTTCAAGAATGTAGAGATATCCAGGGATGATATTGGGGACGTGATGTCAGCGTACGCGGAGGAGCATGGGATCATGAATACTCCTCGCCGGAGTCTCATAGGTAGTATGTTTGGTAAAAACATATTATTGTATACTCCCTTGGTCCAATGGTACATCAACCATGGTCTCGTAGTAACGAGCATATCCCAATTCATGGAATACAAACCAGTGGCTTGTTTTCAGCGTTTTGGCCGCGAAGTTTCCGATGCGCGTCGCAAGGGGGATGTTGATCCGTCCAAGAGTATTATAGCAGACACGATGAAACTGATAGGGAATTCCTCTTATGGAAAGACTATCACAAACAAGCTCAAACATAGAAACGTGAAAATTTGCAACGAATTCCAGGCTCAAAAGAACATAAACAATATTCTCTATCGTGACATCAACCCCATTAACGAAAATTGCTATGAAGTAGACATGGCTAAAAGCAAGATCAGAATGAACCTTCCGGTACAAATAGGCCATGCAGTCTATCAAATGGCAAAACTCCGCATGCTCCAATTCTATTTTGATTTTCTCATGAAATATATTGCCCCATCCGATTTTCAAATGTGCGCTATGGACACGGATTCAGCGTACATGGCCATTTCGGCCCAGTCTATCGATGATATCATTAAGCCGCACATGAGAGCTAAGTATGAGAAGGATAAGGTCAACTGGTTCCCTCGTAAAGACACCGTGGAAAATGCCCGGTACGACAAAAGAAAACCGGGACTGTTCAAAGTAGAGTGGGAGGGTGATGGGATTATAGCCCTTTGCAGCAAGACATATTACTGTTTTGGACCCACTGACAAGTTTAGCTGCAAGGGTGTCAACAAAAGACAAAACAACATCACAAAAGATCTTTACCTGGAAGTTCTGCAATCTCGAGTGGCCGCTGGTGGTGTAAATTCAGGTTTTCGCGTTATTGACAATGGCGTCTCGACATACTCACAAGCAAGAAACGCTTTTACATACTTTTATCCGAAGAGACAGATTCTCGCGGATAATGTGTCCACGACCTATCTAAATATATAAGGCATTTGAGGATCTTAACCTTGTGTAACCCCTCTTTCTAATATGAAATTCCCTCTTATTTGTATCAAGTGATACTATTTTGCTTTGCAATTAAGAGACTAGAACCCCATGTACAAGTTGGTTTATTGGATATATAACTACATTTCCATACAACATAAAGAGGAGTTGGTAATACTTCCGTGTAATTAATAGGCATTACTATGGTAATATTTGTTTTAATTATCATTTTATGGCGAGATATACATAGAATTATGCTGAACCGGATCATTTTGTGTAAAGAGAAAGTACAAACCCAAAGATATACAGTAGAGAGACTAATTAACACTTTTTCTATAAATAAGTGAATATTAATATTGTATTTTGTATATAGTTATTCTATAAAAGTTGTTTTTAACTATAACTTATGAGTTACTCCGAGCTTACTCCGAATTGCTCCGAGTTGCTCCAAGTTGCTCCGAGTTTATTCCGAGTTGCTCCGAGTTACTCCGAGTTACTCCGAGTTTACTCCAAATTGCTCCGAGTTGCTCCGAGTTTACTCCAAATTACTCCGAGTTTACTCCGAATTACTCCGAGTTGCTCCGAGTTTACCCCAAATTACTCCGAGTTTACTCCGAATTACTCCAAGTTTACTCCGAGTTACTCCGAGTTTACTCCGAGTTGCTCCGAGTTTACTGCGAGTTTACTCCGAGTTGCTCCGAGTTATTCCGAGTCATATTACAACCTATGCGAAAATCATTGTGTCTGGGCGATCATAACTTTAATTTTACAGTTTGAGCAGGTTGAGCAGTCACGTGAGTACCGTGAGTACTCATGCGAGCATGCAGTGACTAATTGACACAGTTTAAAGCATAAAATCAATACAACGATCTATTCGGGAGCCTTGGAAAGAACCGATAGCGAATATATCGATAGTGAACACAACGATTCTGATAATGTAAGCAGAAAATGAAGTAAATGTATATATAATCATGAATTAGATTGCCTGGTATTATAATTGTATCATAACATATTCAAGTCACAGTCTATCCTTACTTTGTTATATAAAAAAGGTGATACGGCGTCTTTACACAACTAGCGTCCAATTTCATTACTGAATATCGATTACAAGATCGTGGCTTCTGTTTTATGTCAACGTGTTAAAAGAATTATTTCATATATAATATCAGATGATCAGTCGGGATTCATAAAAGATAGAGCTGCAACTGAAAATGTTAGATTAGTTCAAGATCTTATTGATTATTGTAAGACTTCAAATACAAGTGGTGTAATTATGTTTCTTGATTTTCGAAAAGCGTTCGATAACGTGAAACATGATTTTGTATTATAGTAACATTGAAAACAAAAATGAACTTTAAATTATCATTTATTAAATGGGTTAAAACATTATATAGTAATGCTTGTGGACGTGTACATAATTATGGATGGCTTTCACAAAAGTTTTGTATTGAGCGTGGAGTTCGACAAGGTTGTCCATTGTCGGCTCTTTTAATTATTAATATTGCATAAGTGTTATGAAAGATAAGGCAAAATGATTTTATAAAAGGTATTGAGTTGATAAATGATATTAAAGTGGGTCACATTGTAAAAGAAATTAAAATCGTTCAGTATGCTGACGATACTGTAGTATTTGTTGATTCGGAAGAATCAGTGAGATGTGTTATGGAAGAAGTAAATAGATTTGGTGACAATGCGGGTCCAAAAGTTAATTGGGATAAATCGAATATAATGGTATCAAAAGATGATATAATAATAGAAAATTTGAAATGCAGTGATGCACCAGTGAAATGTTTGAGAGTTTTTGGGGGTAAAAATAACGACATGGAGTAAATTACGATTTATTGATTTGCTACATGTAACGGAAATAGAAAACCAAGTGTTGTGGTATAATAGTAATATAAAATGTATGAATGATATGTTATATTTTCAAACATGGATTAAATTAGGCATCATTAAAGTAAAAGATGTAATTAGAAATGGTCAATGGTGTGAATTAAAAGATATTTTTCCAGACAATATAGCAAGTAATTTATTGTATAATTTCAATTTTGTTAAATTGAAAAAGTCTTTTCCGAAATGTTGGTTAGATAAACTACAAGATAGAGCACCACAAAATAATAATAATGAGAGTTTGTTTGAAATATCAGCAGGAAATTCGATTGATATAAATACTATGAAGGCAAGACATTTTTATTCTGTTCTTATAAAAATGAAACGAACGAAGCCACTATTTTGTATTTATTGGCAAGCCTACTTTGCATTACCAGAGGATTTTATATGGAATGATGTTTTATTATTTAAATTGAAACAAATATCGGTTAATACAATTAAGCAATTTAATTTTAGACTCCTTCATAGAATATTACCTTCGAAAGAAAATTTATTTAAATGGAAAATATTGAATGAAAATAAATGTGATGTTTGTAATTGTGTTAACACAACATTACACATGTTATTACGTTGTAAAGCGATACAAATCCTTTGGAAAATAATAGAAAATATAATTTTTCATATGTATAAAATAATAGTTCGTATTGATGAAAAAGTTATTATAATGGGTGTGCAAAATTTTGCAAATGAAAATTGGTGTATTGATTTTATTATTAATATTACTGAGTTTGTCATTTATAGAAATTATATTGAATTTGTGAATGATAAGGCAAACAATTATTTTAAAACCAATATATTATTGAAAGAGGTTAAAATAGAAAAAAAAACTTTTTTAATAGTTCTTACCTTCGAAACAAATTAAGAAATGTAAAAGGAATATGCCAATTATATGAACACTTTTAGTTTATAATTTTATTAATTGTATAACTATGTAAATATTGTTTTCTGAAATAAAGTCCCTCGTAAGAGGTAAAAGAAGAAAGAAAAAAAAATAACATATTCAAAATAACTCGTAAGAAATATATATTCAACGATGAATACTATTGGCATAAGATGATAGTTATATCAATTGAGATGCATATGTTTACAATATTGTTCAACGTTCTTTACTTTGAATTGTATTACCAGTGTGCAACATGAATAAATCTAATAGTTGTTATTTTTTTTATAAAATATCTTGTATCAGTAATAAAAAAATAAAAAAATGTATATATCCATTATTTTATGACATGTTAAGGGACTTAGACAATGATTACTTTAGTTGGTAAAACATCCAAATATGTAATTTGTGTAAACGTGTAATTGACCTATATGTTATATTTGAAACTCGTATAATCATTAAATAAACCAACAAGTTATGATTTTATATTCTAAATTGCAAACAGAACCAATTTGTCACTGTGCATTAATTCACTGTGTTTCTAATGTTATGTGCTGATATATCTACTGTTGAGTGTTTGGGTCGTTTTAGTGATTTTATGAGTGCATGATGTGTATGGGTGTACCTGTATGTGTACATGCAATGATATATGTTTTGAATGGGGTGGGGGGCTATGATTCTATTTTGGGATATGACATCATTAACGCGCTTTATAAATATCTAAAATGTATGTGGTATTTAGTATTTACCCATACCTTTGTAAGAATGACATGAACCTGAAATCAAGTCCTCGATAGTTTTATGTTTATGAAAATGGGGAATAATGACAACTCATATAACCAATGCTATGAAAATAGTAATGATATTTATAGTATAACTGCTGAGAAGAAGAGCAAGAGGGAGCGGGGTTAGAAGAACGGGAATCTTGTTTATGATAACATTAGTAATATTTATGATATTTGTATATATATTTGTTTGAAGACTCGTAATACTCTATTAAAACTTCAGGGTCCAAAAATAAAGACAAAAAGTTTGCATATATTGTAAATAATGTCCAAACTCCACAATAATTGTTTAAAAAGCGTACTCGGTGTAAGACCAGAAAGACAAAAAAAAATCCCACTTATACTTGAGTATATATTGGGCTGAGTATTACTGGCTAAATAGATTAATTGGTCCAGTACATACAAATAAAGCATTGTATAATTGAAGCCATTGATCTCGACTATTCTTACTCTACGCGGTGATATTAAGTAACCGGAAAGTTACTGGTACTCGTTTCCGTGTATCTTTAAACTTGGAGCTTCCTCATTACATGTATCTATACACATTACCGCTATGTTTCATTACACCTCGCCCCTGACTGTTTTATCTATCTAATTACCGACACTAATACATGAATTTCTTTATTTAACAATTGCAACTCTACCCGTAATTGTGGGTTTGCTTTGAAGTTACCTAAACATATAAAGCTATATCGGACATTCAGTAAATAAGTAGGCCTAACTCATATTTAGTATAAGAATATAGGGTGGTTGTTTCTGAAATTGGAAGTTTTAGTAGATATCATATTTTCCTATTTGTTGTCAGAGTGTTTAACTATGATACCCATTGTGGGCTATGAAACGGACGCTGGTCCCCGTTTCACCAAAATTAGTATGAATGATCTCTACCCGCATTTGTAAAAACAATAATAATAATAATAATAATAATAAATAAATACAAAAAAATAAAAATAAAAAAAGTTATGTACACTAGAGCTGAGACAAGTTATTTGCCAGTTTAGACGGCCAATATATTTCGTTTGGGTGATTGTTTTGCCTTTCTTTGTTTGATTGACATCGAAAGCAAGAACGGTTATTTGGTATATTTTGGTTATTTCATAATTTGTTACTTTCCACATCATTTGATCGTTTTGTGAAGTATTTCAAAATAATTATACTTACCTTTGCGTAAATTAACTCACAAGCAAGAATTTAATATACACATACAGTCGGGTAAAGACAGACCATTATAAAGAATGGTCATGGTTTCCTACACCTAGCACTCACTACCAGCATTAGCTACCAGCAACTATGACTCATTATCACTTCCTACGTTAGTGGCGGGCATGATAGTACAACTCGCTGACGTCACACAACATTGACACAGCCAGTAAAGGCATATCACCATTTCCATCACTCACAACCTACACGCCATTACAATTTCCACATTTATCATTATAAACCATATACCCAAATGTATACTATTTGCTATTCTTTTAACCTATCATATCATATTTCTATTAAATTACTATTAGTACTTCACCTCCATTTTCAATCCTCCATCAAACATAGATATTCATACATATCCATATTTTTGTATAAATCGCCGTTATGCACAATATGTCATTGACATACAGATAAATACAACTTATTCTACAAAAAGAAGCAATTTTCCTTTATTTAAAAAAATAAAATAAATAAAAAATAAAAAAAAATTAAAAAAATGATACAAAATGATACAAAAAATTAAAATATAAACCAAACAAAAATTACTAAAAAAATAAATAATAATAACAAAAACCCCCCTAATTCATAATTCATAATAACTTTGTTTCCTTGGCAATACATCGCTCTATACACATTCAAACATATAATCTCACATTAAAAACCCATATTTTGATATCATTAAAACATATTCATAATTCATAATTCATATTCTATACTCCTGCAGGAGTGGCAGGAGTTTTGAGGTGCGTACGGGTACCTACCTATACTACTCATGCATATTATTTACGGGAGTTAAAGTATATTATAGGGATGGATTGCTCCGAAGGGAGTGGACAATGTGCATGTTTTGATGCTCGTTTAATTGCAGTGTTTATTACCCGATGAAAGAAAGACGGAACGCGAACTAAATAAGAAGCCACCAGTACCAGTGTTGGGTCCAAGACCAGAGGGTCTGAGATCAAGATCAAGATCAAGATCAGCCAGTCCGAGATCAAGATCGAGATCAGAACCTCTGAGATCAAGATCAGAATTGTCGAGATCAGGAACAAGATCGAGACTACTGATGCCGATCTCGAGACCATAGGCGTACCCAGGGGGGGGGGGGTGGGGGGGGGGGGGCTTGGGGGGTTCAAACCCCCCCCCCCCCTTTGAAAAAAAAAATGGCTGTTTTGGGGGGGTTTGAACCTCCCCTTTTCAAAATTTAGCAGGTCTCGAGACTATTTTTTAGCGGTCTCGACCGGTTAAAACCTGGTCTCGTCCGATTAAAACCCGGTCTCGACCCCAAAAATGTTCAAAGATCACTGGTCTCGTTCTCGAAAATTGTGGAAGTACTTGGTCTCGGCTTCGAAAAATTTTACGGACACCCCCCCCCCCCCCCCCCCCCCCCCCCCCCCCCCCACTGAGAGGGGTTTTCAACTTTGAAGAAAAATGGCTGTTTTGGGGGGGTTTAAACCCCCCCTTTTCAAAATTTAGCAGGTCTCGACCCCAAAAATGTGCAAAGATCACTGGTCTCGGTCTCGAAAATTGTGTAAATACTTGGTCTCGGCTTCGAAAAATTTAACGGACACCCCCCCCCCCCCCCCCCCCCCCCCCCCCCCCCCCCCCCCCCCCACTGAGAGGGGTTTTCAACTTTGAAGGTACTTGGTCTCGGTCTCAAAAATTTTGAAAGTACTTGGTCTCGGCTAGGAATTTTTTACAAAATAACCTCCCCCCCTTTAACAAATCCTGGGTACGCCACTGCTCGAGACTGGTCTCGAGATCAAGTAAGATCAGACAGTCTGAGATCAAGATCAGATCCGCAGCTCAAGATCGAGATCAGAACCTCTGCGATCAAGATCTGAAATGTCCGAGATCAAGAACAAGATCGAGATTACTGGTCTTGAGATCAAGATCGATCTCGAGATACCCAACGCTGACCAGTACTTACATTTTACTGACTTACCGATGGATTTCATAAATACGGCATAGGTGGATTGCTTCATGTTCGGCCAGATAACTTTCACTACATCCTCCCCCGTAATAGCCGCCATGGAGTTTATTCCAGATGATAATGTACTAGAAATAAGAAATATATGAAATGATAATCATTATAATGTTTCGTTTGCAACAAACCAGCTGTCATACTCGGAGCTCCAATTAAAGAGATCTAGTAACTTTGTTGACATGTGCAAAAAGTGATGAATGGTTGATGCAATGTATATTGTTGTTATCTCATATGTCCACAGGGTATTGTGTAAACATTTCAAGTCAAATGGACATTGCATGGCCAAGTAATGAGCGAAAATGCAAAGTGATATTCACTAACTCACTGCACTCACTTTGTACACGATAAGAAAAACTCCGGGGAGTTTTTCTTATCTGAATACTTCGAACGTACATATCTTTGTAACGAAAGGGAAATTGAAAACCGAAACCTGTCCCATGATTGTATTGTTAATACGAATACAACAAGGTATGACGGAACCGCTATAATTAAAATTTTATTTTGAGGATTTGGACAATGTTACTTTAAGTCCCTTTAAAGAGATCTGGTAACTTTGTTGGCAAGAGCAAAAATTGATGAGTGATTGATAAAACGTGTATCGGAGTAATCTGGTATGTCCACAAAGTAATGTGTGAAACGTTCATGTTAATTGGATGTTTTTTGCTGAGATATGAGCAAAAAAGTGATATTGTGATATTAAAGGGATCTAGTAACTTTGTTGACATGTGCAACAAGTGATGAATGGTTGATAGAATATATCATGTATATTGTTGTTATCTGATATGTCCACTGGGCACTGGGTAATGAGTGAAAAAGTCAAGTTAAATGGACGTATATGGCCGAGTAATGAGCAAAAAAGGAAAGTGATGTTCACTAACTAATTGCACTGACTTTGTACATGGTTTCGACGATCCATTGGATAATTTATCATCCGAAAACTTCATTCGTTAAAGGGATCTAGTAACTTTGTTGAGATGTGCAAAAACTGATGAATGGTTGATGCAATGTATACTGTTGTTATCTCATATGTCCTCAGGGTATTGTGTGAAAATTTCAGGTCAAATGGACAATGTATGGCCAAGTAATGAGCGAAAATGCAAAGTGATATTGGGTGATATTCACCAACTCACTGCATTCACTTTGTACAGGGATGAAAATCTCGCCCGGAGATTTTCTTATCTAAATACTTCAATCATACATATCTTTGTAATGAAAGGGAAATTTGAAAAACCGAAAGCTGTCCCATGATTTTATTGTTAATACGAATACAACAAGGTATAAAGGAACCGCTAGAATTACAATTTTATTTTGAGGATTTGGACAATGTTACTAAGTCCCTTTAATATCTTTTTAACGAAAGGGAAATTTAAAAAACCGAAACCTGTCCCATGCTTTTTTTTTAATATGAACACAACAAGGTATGAGAGAACCGCTAGAATTCCAATTGGATTTTGAGGATTTGGACAATGTTACTAAGTCTCTTTATTAAACTCATTGTACTTTTTGCACGGCATGACATTATCCCGTAGTCAATTTCATATCTGAACACTTCAATCGTAAATATCTTTTGAACGAAATGGAAATTTGAAAATCCGAAACCTGTCCCGTGCTTTTTATTGTTCATATGAATATGATAAGGTATGAGAAAACCATTAGAGTTCCAAGTAAGTTTTGAGGATATGGACAATGTAACTAAGTCCCTTTTAGCTGAATTGCAGTGGCACGCATAATAAAATACAACGGCATTTACAAACATAAAACAAACTAAGAACAAAGCACAAGGGTTCACACAATTATTGAAATAAATAATATTGAATACACTCCTCGAATAACGGTAATAATAAAGATACATGTAGAAAGGTGCAGGTAAAACGACTTGTTTTAGTACAATTATGCTTTACGTATAGGTAGTTGTAGATTAAAAACAAACACAATAACTATCATTTAATAATAAGCATTATAACTTACATGTAGCAAAAATGTCAAAGGGGAAGAACATATATATGCAACATGGTTATCTAATTCTAAATAAATGCAATGTTTGTAAGCGAAAGAAAGCTACATAGATGACAAACGAATCATTAGTATGAAATGTGAAGGTTTATTATGCGCGGACAAGGCAAATAGAGGACGCTAGTCATATTACGCGCGCGCTATACGCACGAGACGCGCCGTCTGTACAAACTAATGGTATCCCCTTTTATTAGCAGCACGTTCGTTCTAGCCTAGTTGACTGTCATGGCGCGGCCCAATGCGGGCGGCTGAGTAATTTTTTCCCCGGCCCTCTATATGTCTTGTCCGCGCAACTTTAAACTAATACCTTAAAGATGCGGCAACTACGGATGAGAGGAACAGCCCAGGCAACCCGGGGATGTTCTCAAATATCTCCATCACCATTAAGGGCATCAACTAATAGAAACAAAATATACAAACATGCAAAGAGTCATGCATGCAAAGGATTACACAAAAACATGCAAACAAACAGTAAAATATAATGGGCATCAACTAATATAAACAAATATACAAACATGCAAAGAGTCATGCATGCAAAGGATTAAAAACAAACATGCGAACAAACAGGAAAATATAATCAGCATGCAGAGATAACCAAAGCAAACGAGGAATGCTCTCAAATATCTATATTACCATATATAAGGGGCATCAACTAACATAAACGAATCACACCATAATTATTTACCATATTTATCATATTATTACAGAAATATACTCATGCAAGGGTTAAAGGTAGTTCAGATTCGTCAAATGAGATGCGCGGCGCCATCTTGCATACGCGTTGCGCACGGTGCGTAATGCACGTTAGCTCAGTGTCATGCTGTGCGCGCAAACTAACCCAGTTCAAAATGGCGACCCGCTATGTAGCATCCCCACGCTTGATGCCCTTTAAAAACCATGCAAAAAGCAAGATAATGGTCGGTAGAAAACATCTTTATCTGTTTATTGGTCAAACCAATATTGATCAATATTGTTGAATTAGAATAAAATATGGGTTGTGAGGTAAAATCCGAAACATAGTAAGTAGAAGCCTGTTATCATTCATAAAGAGCCATTAAAAGTACAATACGGCGCTCACTGGTTTGAACTGTTTTTCATACAAAAAAATTGCATGTGATGTTTTATTTAAAAAAATTGCATTTTTCTAAAAGGTCAGGATGTCCCCGGGCCGGTAGACTGAATGAAATATCTTGAAATCAAATTGTTTAACTATGAGAGCATTTGAATGGAAATGATTCTTATTTCACATGTGTTATTCAACGAACATTCGAATAGAATTAAAACCAACCAATGGGGCATTTCGGGAAGTATCAATACTCAAGTGTACCTTTAAATGTACCAATACTCAAGTGTACCTTATGTACCAATACTCAAGTGTACCTTTAAATGTGGGTTTATTTTATGAAATGGTAAGTGGAGACGGTCGATGTGGTATTAATTAAAACGTACACAGAATGATTGTTCGGTCTCACGTACGTACCTGATCCTTGCTGCGAACTTTCCCCTGTGTGTAAGGGTCGCAGTCCGCGTAGTATGCGTACATCACGACACCAGAGAAGATACACAGTCCCACTGTGAACGCTTTGAAGAACGTCGCGACAATTAGAGACCTTCGAAGATAAAATAATACATACATATTCAAGTAGAAAAATGTTGAAGCCGAGACCGAGAACTTTCAAAATTGTCGAAGCCGAGACCAGGATTTTTCAAAATTTTCGAGGGCCGAGACCTTTGGTAATGATGGTCGAGACCGCTAAAATGTGGTCTTGAGACCAGCTACAAGTTGAAAAAAAGGGGGGGGGGTCAATGGTGGGAGGGGGGGGGGGGGGCCGGGTTGAACCCCCCTCACTGTGTACCCCTATGATTAGTATTATACTTCGTCTACTTCTAAAAGGGGGCGCTGTCCCGATGAGCCTAGAGCCGACGTTGAAAGTGCCCATCCAGAACATTTTGCTACAAAAGCAACCTTTTTAAAATGTGTCTGATATATAACTCCCATATTCAATTGTACTGCTAAGTATGATACTACTTCAGCTACTACTTCTAAGCAAGCGAGTTGTACCGATGGCTACATCACTGCATGTCTAAAGCCCTCTGCAGACAGAGCCGACTCGACCCGATCCGACTGGTTTCAACCAGGCTAGAGTTGGGCCCGGTCGGTCGGATCCGATTCATCGTGTTGAATCGTTCCCAACTGGCATCCGACTGTCTCTCGACTGGCTAAATGTGTGTCGCGAGGCACTGAAAGCCGATCCGAATGAAAACCAGTCGAATCGGGTCGAGTCGGCTCTGTCTGCAGAGGGCTAAACCAGGCGAGCTATACCGATGGCTACATCACTGCATATTTAATACTCACTGTGTTGCTCTTCTTCTGGTGCCACACGATAGCAGCCTCTGCATGATGGTCTGGTTGAGCCCAGAGCCGATGTTGAGCGTGCCCATCCCGAGCACGATGCTCCAGAAGCTGTATCTGACCCGGGGGTCGGGATCCATCCTGGATGGGAACAGTAATCGAATCAGCAATGACTTAGTAACATTGTCAAAATCCTCAAAATCCAATTAGAATTATATCGGTTCCCTCATACCTTTCTATATTCGTATTAATGATAAAAGCATGACCTTGGGACATGTTTCAGATTTTCAAACTTCTCTTTCGTTTAAAAGATATTTACGATTGAAATGTTAAGAAGTTAAATTATCCATGGGATCGTCAAAGTGAGTGCAATGAGTAAGTGAATATCACTTTGCATTTTGCTCATTACTTGGCCATATAACGTCCATTTAACTTGAAATTTTGTCTCAATAGCCAGTGGACATATCAGATAATAACAATATACATTGTATCAACCACTCATCACTTTTTGCACATGTCAACAATGTTAGCTCCCCCCCCCCCCCCCGATGTGATCCACAACTTACATTCCCCAATATCAACGACCTCAATAATAAATAATTAATAATAATACATTCGATTTATATACCGCTTAATAGTACACAATGTATTCCCTAAGCGCTTCACATAATTATATAATACAAACATAAAATCAAATTAATATAAACATAATAAAGGAAACATTTATGCAAAAATGAATTATACAAAAAGAAACGTCTTCAGAGATTGTATGAATGAATTGATTGAGGGTATTTCTATTAGGCTTTTCGCTAATCTCGGCGTGTGGTCGCACTCAGTGCAAAAATACCCCCGTACCGTGGAAATCTACTACTATACGGTTGTCGGTTGAATTAGTATGGAGCGGCGTGGTCATCCCATTGAATTATAGTACTTCAATGGGTCAGCCAATCAGCGCGCTTGTTCACTCGAGCACGGAGACGTTCCCCGTATTCTTCAATGCGAAACTGCAAGTAGTTCGCGACGTAGCCAGAGTACGTGTACGGTCAAAGCTGACTGCTTATCCCGTATTCAGCCCTTCAGTAGCATTTGCGAAAACAACCTAATGTTCTAACAGTGACATTCCTTGGAAGTAGGCCAATGAGCATTTTTTTTTTTTTTTTTTTGGGGGGGGGGGGGGGGGCGGGGGGGGGGGGTGAGTCTTATTTATCCAGGTTAGCCTCTTCAGTGCTCTTTTGCTCTGTTCTCCCAGAGGGACCTGCATCTAATATTATTATTTATAACTCGGCCATTGAATACACATCCGCACTTTATCAAGCACTATCTCCACTCCCTGGTGAGCATTCCAAAAGGTGCTACTTCATAGTTCACCCATTCTTTTTACGCACCCTCATTCATGCCAATTAAGTACCCATATTGCACATGAGCGGGGATCAGCAATGTGGACATAGTGCCTAGTAGGACACTAGTGCTGTACTGGCGGCATCAATCTGGGTTCGAACCCGGTTTTTGTACTTCCATTAAAGGGGACCATCAGGCAAAGAACAACACATTATTATATGTGTTTTATGATATGAAATAGATACCCAACATTTTGCAAAGGGTTGTGTAATTCATAAACAAAGCAATTCATTTCTACCACGTACGGAACCATTACTATTTCCTGGTCCGTACGGGCCAAACATTTGCGAGTGCGTCAAAGCGATTCACGCGTACGTTTGTAGACAATAGAATCCCAGGCGATTCGTTCGCTCTGCTCACAGGTAGTCTTCGCAATTCAGACCGCATGAATGCATGCTTTAGAATGGTGAGGCGTTTTCCAATTTTTTTTTTTTCTTTCTGGAAACATATTTTTGTGAACTTGTTGATGGAATGGAATGAATACTAAAGATGTTACCTTTCTTTAATAAGAATATTATTTTTGGGTGGTGGTACCCTTTAACAATCGTTTAGAACTCACTCGAAAAATTTAAGTCTTTCTCCCTCAGATGCAATCCGGATCACCTCCCCGATGCCGCCGACGTCCATCGAACCTTTGATGATGACGGCGATGACACCGAACATGAGGATGAATGCCTGCAGTGTATCGGTCCAGATAACCGCTTTCAGACCTCCCTATAATATGTATATTCAACATGTACACAGAACGTCATCGATTGATAAAATCAAATTGATAATTTAATAAACAAAGTTTAGGCCTTTAATATATCATTAAAGAAGCAACTACTTTAATCATTCCCTCGATGATGACGGCGAAGAGACCAAACATTACCATGATTATGAATGCGTGCAGTGTATCGGTCCATAGAACCGCTGTCATATACCTCCCTATATTCACCATGTACAAAGAATTACGTGATCGATTATTACAATAAAACTTTAATTTAATGAACAAATTATATGCCTTCAAATTATATCATTATATAGGGTTTCCTGTCCATGTTAACCTTTTTATTCAATTGTATAAATTTGTACTTCAATTTCGTTTCGAGAAGCCGAGAATGTGCCAATGCCAACTTCAATTTCGTCTACTGTCGACCAATTTCACAAAAAGTCAATTCAATTTAGTAATTTGTCACACATTATCGTCGAGTTCAATTCAAACTCGTCAGTCGCAGATGAGTCAATCATTCCGTCGATGATGACGGCGATGACACCAAATATGAGGACGAATTCGTGCAGTGTATCGGTCCACAGAACCACTTTTAGACTTCCCTACAATCGAAGTCATGGACTAATAAATCAATCAATTTATAAATCATTATTGAATAATTTAATAAACGAATTGTAGGCCTTTGATCTTTGATTGTGGTCATGGGCGTCGATCTGTCATTGATACCCATTCATCAGGGGGATGATCTATTCATTCATCCCCCCTGATGAATAGGTATTACGTAAGTATCGACGCCCATGATTATGGTAAATAAATAATTAGATGTAGACCATGTCAAACTTTTTCTTTTTTCAATCGTTCCAATCAGACATATATACATGTAACTTAGCAATTGTAATTAATCGATCAATCAATAATTCAACCAATGGGTATATGAATAACCTGAGAACAAAATTATTATTCAATAATTTCATGAATAGCAAAATTTTGCCAAAAAACCTGCCCCCCCCCCCCCCCCCCCCTTAAAAAAGGGGGGCATATGCATTTTCCAATCGTTTGGTCAGTTAATCAATCAATCTAATTATAAATCTTTATATTAAACACTAAATACAACAAAAAATGCATCATCTAAGGCACTGTTTCATCGATCTTTTCCAATTATTTTTGTTGTAAATCCATTGTAGTATGTCAACAGCCAATCAAGACGGAGTTTTAAAATGGTTGCCATAGCAATTAATTTGAAAAGTTTTATGAAGCAGGTGCAAATTGCCACTTTTCATGAAAACTTTTCATAAAATCTTTCCAATTGCTGTAGGTGTCCAAGTATCGTATCTATACCATATCAACAACCATAACGTTCCATTTTGATTGGCTGTTGCCATGTAATGTAAGTTACAATATAAGGGGAGGGCCAACATCGAAAAAGTGGCCTCCTTAAGGACTTAGGTTGCCATATCTCCACAACAAGTTTAAACCAATTTTATTTGCAAGTATTTTTAATGAGACAAATTAATTCAGAGGTCTACCTCAAAAAATTTGTTGCGAACACCTCCAAATTCAAGATGGCGTCCAAAGAAGTAGCCGTTTTGACTTGCTATAGATTAGTGGCGAGATTTCCCAAACGACACCTTATATCAACATTATTCTGCAATCATATTAAAGACAATAACATTTCCTATAATCTGATACCAAACACAATGGGTTTCAGGATATGTAACACGGTCATTTTTAGCCCCAAACTCAAATTTTGGGCATTTTTTCCCAACAATATGAAATTATTGATTTACATAATTTGACATATATCAATAATTGCATTAGCAGTTGAATTAATACTTTTCAAAAAACTGTCCAATTATATGACCAATACTCTCTGAAAATTTAAAGTGTATACCGTATCTGAACAAAAAGTTATTGTTCTTGGAACTCAGCATTTGATATCGACAAATACAGCAAATTTGTACGATTTAGAACACTATTCAGGGTGCCCCAATATATGTAATTCTTGTTTACGGACTTTATTCCAGAATTTCTCCTAAATAATGACATATTGTTTATACCCTTTTTTTAGCAAAACCTTCAGTTTTCTTCTTTTATGTCATGAATATGCCGCCATGGTTTAAAATAGTACAGGGAAAAAGTGTATCGGTAATTTCACTGCAATAATAAATTCATCATGCAAAGTGCACTATTTAGTGCAATATTCAAATGGGAGGCGCTCGTCATTTACATTTGGATCGACCATATCTGGATAATTATGTTTATAACATGATTATTATTCAGAACACCACAGTTAGCTAGACTTTTTCAGGGTTCGGAGAACACTTTGAAAGGCTATTACTTAGGTTTATCGTATGGTAACTTTTTGTACCACCGTGTACATTTGTAACCATAGTAACAACAACAATAGAAATACAATAAATTATGTATCTGGCTACTACAAGCCGCATTATGCACACTAATTTTCGCGTGAACATGGAGGAAAACCAATCACATGTGAAATAACACCATTTAGCTGCTATTTTTAAGTTTTTAAAATAAATATTTTGATTTGGTATATATTTTTGTCCATAATCGGCTGTTGTTACCATGGTTACACGAGTACAGTGTAGTGCAACAAAAATAAACATTAGGCCTGTTGAGGCTTTTCGGTGTTGTGCATAATAGTTTAGCAATTGAGTTTGTTTTGTTTAAATACTGAGTCAGACAAATTGTATATACCTTTATGGTATCCAGGTACATGTAATAAGATATGAAGGGCATGAAGGGTGCGTTCCTTGCGATATAGATGTTGTTCGAATCTAGATACGCTCTGCACATATTGAAGTATGTCCCGAATATTGTGTACTTCAGTAAGACACTTATTAAAGATAATGAGCATGATCTTGATACTGTTAAAACACATCATGGACACCCAGTATGATTCGAATTCGCAATATGCATGACATGCGCGTCAGTATGCAGCTGACTGGAATGCTCCATGTGGAGTGGAATTAAGTTCATTTTTAGCGTTTGATTTATGATAAATGCAATTAAACAAATACAGGACAGACACGACATCTACGCGGACTACATAACGATGGCGGAATATTCATCATATTACAAGAAATGGTGTTTCTTTTTTTTTATTTGTTCATACCTGGAATTGAAGGTGTCCCGAGATTGACGCAATCATTTGGTATACAAATCCTCTATTTAAGATTACACATTTTTGAGACACCCTGTATAGCATGAGAAATCATGCAAAACTACCCGTTTTGTGGATAGCTAATGCTGACTTCCAAGAACTATAACTTTTTGTTCAGATAAGGTTTACATTTGAAATTTTCAGAGAGTCAACACGAGCAACACGAGCAACACGATATGCTAGAATTGAGCTGATATTTTCGTTAAATAGCCACTTTTAGCCAGTCAATTATCTTTTCAAACAGCCGGTAACTATAACCCATTACTTTCGGAACACACTGACGTTATTTTGTACGATCATTCAATCTTTTTCTGGACAAAATACGCACTTTTTGAAACAACGCAACATGGTCGTAACCCGATCAAATCTACCAGCGGCCGCCCAATCTAATCCGGTCCAGCCCATCGGGGACAACCAACAAGTCATGCCGACTGGAGGAAATCCGCCTCCAAGTCCACATTCACCGCAACACCAACCCATGGGAGTTACCGAAGCGGATCGTGAAGAAAGGCCGAGCCTTCTCACCATTGTTGAAGCTATTGTTCGGGCCTTTACAGACAAGCGCATTGTCGAAGAACGTCTAGCACCAGCCCTTGCTCCAGTTCTCGCCCCAGCACTTCACTCCTGTTTTATGATGGAGCTCGACAAGCGAGACACACATATCAAACGGTTGGAAGCAGACCTCTCCACCGCCGAAGCTCGCTTGGAAGATCTGGAGCAGTACTCCAGAAGGAACTGCCTCATCATCCACGGGATCGAGGAGACCACGGGGGAGAGCACCGATGATCTCATCTGCAGCTTCGCCAAGGAGGAGCTTGATGTCCTCATCGTACCAGAGAGCATTGACCGGTCGCACAGAATCGGTCAACGAGGAAGGAAGGACCAACGGGGACGTCCACTACACCGCCCGATCGTCGCGAAGTTCGCGACTTACGGGCCACGATCGCGGATTTACGCAGCGCGATCGAAGCTCCAGAAGTCCACCAAGAGGATCTACATCCACGAGAACCTTACCAGTGACAGGCAGAGGTTGCTGAAGAGGGCCAAGGGGAAATATCCCTCGCCAGAGAACAAGGTATGGACTCAAGACGGCAAAATCAAAATCAAAACAAATCAGAACAGACTGTACACTGTATCCTCGAACACTGACTGGACAGAACACTGTCAACACAATTAGAAAAGAACATGACAGTTGCTAAGAACATATGCATTTTTACTTACACTGGCTGTATTTATCACATAATAATGTAACATGTGTGGCTTCAGTCTTGTTGTTGCATGCGAACTGAACTTTTGAACTCTAACTTATATTGAACACTAGTTGTTATTTTATCCGAATTACATATATATATATTTATTTTTGTGTACTTGTTTGAATAATTTTTATTGCTTTATATCTTTAATGAAGTGTAGTGTGTGTCTTGGTAATGTAAGATGGAATCAAACGATTGTTGAATGTTCATGCGGTAGATTATGTCATAAAATATGTTGCAATATAAACTTAGACCCATCTATTACGCTATGGACATGTTTTACATGTACTTCAAATGAGCTCCCATTTAATTACATTTTAGATGACCGTGATTTTCAGAGTACTCTGTTCTCTTTTTTTAATTATACTTGTAACAAAAATGCAACAAATTTAGACTCATATGTTTTCGATGCATTTAATATGAATGAAGAATGTGCAATAGATAATGATTTAGAAAACCCATGTCAATATTATTTTAATGATACTTTTAACAGAAAATTTTCTTTAGAACAGGACAAAACGGCGTTTTCAATTTTCCACTTAAATTCTCAAAGTTTATCTGCAAAATATTTGGATATTTCTGATTATATTTCAAGTCTACAACACAAATTTTCAATATATGCATTCACAGAAACATGGTTTAAGCCAACAGTTTCATCACTTTATAATATGTCAGGGTATTCTTTTATACATAAATCACGAGATACTCGAAGAGGAGGTGGAGTATGTATGTACATTGACTCTATGTTCAGTTATCAGGAGAGAGATGATCTCACATTCTCTAATGAATCGATTGATACGTTGTTTGTTGAAATTAGTAGAAAGGGTCAAAAGAATATTGTTGTCGGCGTTGTTTATAAACCACCAAATTTTGATTCAGTTATTTTTAATGATTTGCTTGAAAATTGTGTTTCTGTAATAGCCAAAGAAAATAAATACTGTTATATTGTCGGGGATTTTAACTTTGACATTTTGAAATGTTCTTCACATTCAGCTACTAATGATTTTTTGAGTATTATGTATACAAACGGTCTTCGACCATTAATAACGAAACCCACTCGTGTAACACAGTCCTCATATACGTGTATTGATAATATATTTACAAACGTAGTGGATAACCCAATTATACCTGGTATACTCTTTTCTGATATTTCAGATCATTTACCTATTTTTAGTTTGACAAAATTACAGGCTTCTTCTAATAGACATTACTCACAAAATAAATTTGCATCATCTTCAAAGAGCGTCAACTACCCTGATCTTTCATATGACTTAAACAATGTTAATTGGTCACTTGTAGACAGATCTGATGACCCCAATGATGCGTATAATATATTCATTGATATTTTTACCCCTTTATGTAATAAACACACAGAAAAGAGTAAACCAGTCAAAAGGCAAAAGATTTATGTTCCTAGAAAACCATGGATAACGCAAGGTATCATGACGTCTATAGTTACAAAACAAAAACTGTATTATAAATGTATTCATGTTCCTTCTAAAAGAAATGAAAAGAAATATAAATGTTTTAGAAATAAGTTGAATAGTATTATACGTATACGTAAACAAGACTACTTTGCGTTTTTAATAGAACAAAATAAATATGATATTTGTAAAACCTGGAAAATTGTTAATGAGATTATGGGAAGGCAAAATGTTTCTAGATTACCTCAATTTCTTCAAAAACAACACAGACGCATAGATGATGATCATGAGATTGCCAATGAATTTAATTCATATTTCTCTCGAATCGGTTCATCTATTTCTGAAAATATTGCAAATTCCTCAAAACCTTTTACTTACTATTTGAATAGACGACAACCCAAATCTATATTTTTCCTTCCCACTAATGAAAATGAAATTATTGAAATTGTGAAACAAATGAAAAATTCCTCATCATGTGGCCAAGACGGTATAAGTGTTAAATTCATTAAGAACATAATTTACGCAATAGCAAAACCCCTTTCTGTTATTTTTAATTTATCAATTTCAACCGGTATTGTCCCAGACTCATTTAAAGTAGCCAAAGTAATTCCAGTTTATAAAAAAGACAATAAGCACCAAGTAGAGAATTATCGTCCTATATCTCTTTTGTTAACATTTTCAAAAATTCTTGAAAAAATAATTTATAAAAGATTGTATGAACACTTGAAGAATAATGATATTTTAGCAAAAGAACAGTTTGGATTCCGCCCTTCCTATTCTACCGAAACAGCACTTTTGTATACCTTGGAACAAATTATAACTTCTTTAGATAATAAGGAAATTACTATGGCTATTTATATTGATTTAAGTAAGGCATTCGACTCTCTCGACCACAGTATATTATTGCATAAACTTGAGCATTATGGGATCAGGGGTATACCGTATGATTGGTTTAGGAACTACCTTACTGGTCGCAAACAGTTCACACAATTTAATGATGCCAGTTCAGAAGTTTTACCTATAACATGTGGAGTACCACAAGGAAGTACACTTGGACCTTTATTATTCTTGATTTATGCAAATGATATTATTAATACATCCAATGTTTTACGTTTTGTTCTATATGCAGACGATACTAATATTTTATTCTCTCATAAGGATGAAAAGGCATTGTATGATATTGTAAATAGTGAACTTACTAATATATGTGATTGGTTTATGGCTAATCGACTACAAATTAATAGAGAAAAAACAAAATACATGATATTTCGTTCAAGTAATCAATATAATAATTCAAATTTAAATGTTCATATAGATAATATAAACATTGATAAAATTAGTAAGATAAACTTTCTTGGGGTCATCATTGATGACCGACTTACTTGGACAGATCATATCAATAGCATTCGCAGGAAGATTAGTATGTCTATTGGCGTAATGCGTAAACTCCGCTCTATTCTTCCATTGAAAACTCTTTTCATGTTATACAATGCCTTCGTCTTGCCCTACTTAGATTATTGTAGTCTCGTTTGGTCTGGCACCAGTTCAGGCAATTTACAATGTTTACATACGTTACAAAAGAAAGCCATTAGAACATGTACTAATTCACACTATCTCGCTCATACTTCCCCGCTTTTTAAAACTTTGAATTGTGTAACACTCCCTGATAGTATCTATTTGAAACTCGGGATTTTTATGTTTAAATTTGTGAATGACTTGTTGCCAGCCATTTTTAACCAATATTTTAAAAGAAATCACGCTATCCACCAGTTTCAAACAAGAAACAGAAATAATTTTGTCTTGCCATTTTGTCGTTTAGCATTGAAACAAAATAACTCTGTAATTTATAAAGGAAGCAAACTCTGGAATGAGCTCGATTCCACTCTTAAACATGTCAACTTGACAAGTGCTTTTAGGTCTAAGTTAAAAAAAACGTATTGTCAATGCTTATTAATTACCATGCTCAATTATATCTCCATCGGGGGGGGGGGGGGGTGTTTGTCTGATTGTTGTTTTGTTAAGCGTAGATTTGTATATAACGTCATTAGTTTCTCGTTATGTTTTTGTATAAAGCGTGTTATGTTATATCATGTTGTTTTATCATGTTTATAATAGGGAATCACTTCCCGCTCAAGCCATTGGCTTACTTTGTGATTTCCAGTCAATTTTACCATGTATATATTGTATCTTTTACAAGAAATAAATAAATGAATGAATGAATGATATATTTGGACAGTTTTTTTGAAAAGTATTCATTCAACTGCTAATACAATTATTGATTTATGCGTAATTATGTAAATCAATAATTTCATATTTGTTGGGGAAAACGCATACAATTTGAGTTTGGGGCTAAAAATTACCGTGTTACATATCCTGAACCTCACGGTGTTTGGTATCAGATTATAGGAAATGTTATTGTCTTTAATATGATTGCAGAATAATGTTGATATAAGGTGTCGTGTGGGAAATATCGCCAATTATCTATAGCAATACAAAACGGCTGCCTTTTTGGACGCCATCTTGGATTTGGAGGTGTTCGCAACAAATTTGTTGAGGTAGACCTCTGAATTATGTTGTCTCATTAAAAATACTTGCAATTCGAATCGGTTTAAACTTGTTGTGGAGATCTGGCAACCTAAAGTCACTTTTTTCGACATTGGCCCTCCCCTTAATAGTTATATGGGACATTTACAACAGTTAACATAACTAGCGTGCCAAGCGCTTGCTATGAAGCTACCTCTTCAATGCCGTGCATGCACGCATGTTAGAGTACTTGACCATGCCCATTGTATTGTGAGGTGGCATTGTATACGTACGTAGCTCTGCTGTTCGGTGCACACCTTAATCTTCAGGCATGGGGAATTTGCTTTTCATGACCTTCCAATCAATGTGGCTCTGAGAATGTACTCCACTGGCACTTTATGGGGTAACAAATTTGTATGAAACAAGGCCCAGTTATTGTTCCTCCACTTACCACCGATGTATAGAATATGCAGACGAATCCCGTTGACAGAACACTCATCCATAGATTCATGCCGGTTACTATAATATATAATTATGAAGCACACATATAAGAAAACCGGAAAGACTACTTTAGATTTGAATTCAAACATAGAGGAAACTGACCAGGGGGTGTTTCACAAAGATCCTAAGTTGAACTTATCTCTAAGTTGGACTTAACTATTATGGAAAGCCATTTGCAGCCTTGGAACAAAATATACTAAAAAGCAAAAATGCAAGTATTTTAGATTTTTCATAAATTACATGAAGAACATTAAATCTTCTTGAAAATAGAAACATATCAGTGATTTGAAACAACACTTTGAAAAAGGACTTTTACAAAAAAAAGATTCA
This sequence comes from Echinarachnius parma, assembly GCA_037951105.1. Classification (NCBI taxonomy): domain Eukaryota; kingdom Metazoa; phylum Echinodermata; class Echinoidea; order Clypeasteroida; family Echinarachniidae; genus Echinarachnius; species Echinarachnius parma. Next base: position 162,051 of record JBAMJV010003090.1, read on the forward strand.
ATGAAACTAGTGGCTTTCCATACTTTTTAAGTCCAACTTAATTGTTAAGTTCAACTTAGGATCTTTGCGAAACACCCCCAGAGAGTATGACGAATTAGCAAAGAAAATAGTGCTTCCCCGGGAATCAAACCCGAGAACTTCGAATTCTCGACCGTTTCTTCTAAGTATATTAAATTACATTAAATGTACAATAAAAACAATATCAAGAAAAATAAACATTTGATACTTATAATAGTTATTATACATTTTCATTGTCATTGTGCCGCATGGCCTGAGTTCAGTAAGCTTTTAACAAGACTTTTTAGAGGCCTATAGTGAATATCAGTGGCGTAATGAGCAAAAACATTTGGGGGGGCTAAACCAAATCCGCATCACCGAATATTGCGAGGGAGCGAAGCGACTGAGCGGGGGGAGGGTATGGGAGGGGGTGTCCCCTGATATCGAATTAGATATAAGCCATGAATGGATTTTTTTTTTTTGGGGGGGGGGGGGGCAAGAGCCCCCCACCAGTACGCCAGGGATGAATATAATATTATAGTGAAAATGTGAACTATCAACAATGAGGCAATATTCCTCCTTTTGAATAAAAACCATTAAAGTTAAATCATGTCACAGTAAAACGCTAAATGTTGACTGTAAACAATGAGTACCCATCCACAGATCCAATAAAACGAATGTTTATTGCAGTGGTTTCTTTACTCACCAAACATTCATTGTGTAACGCAGCATCAGCATATTTCGTTTTATTTCTTGATTATTGGTGGCAAACTGCAAAATCATTATCGAGGTGAAATACAGATTGTGAAATAGAATTTCTAGCCAAAATGTTCAAAGTTTAGTATAAAGCTTAGTCTATGTGATTTGTCTGCACGCGTTACATGTATATTTGTTTCTTTATTTTCGTAAATTTACTATCGAAAATATGAAGTTTACCAGGATTTGTTTTATATAGACAATTTGCAATCATCGCGAACCATAATTAGCGCCCGCGTATTCATCGAGACATTCTCGCATCTACCATCATTTGCAAAAGTTTAAGACCACCTGGGAATTTGTGGGTATTTCAATAATTTGGAATGCATTCTTTTGTCTCATTGAATGATTACATAACATGTTTACTACAGTGGTCAGTAGCACAATGTCAAAGAGCAGTTCAAGTGTGATACAAAGGTTATGCGAAAAAAAATGAGAAAATGCTGAGTCATTATGTAAATGTATTAATTACTATTATTGGAGTGGTGTGGCAAGATCGGTAGAGCGCGTGCTTTATGATCGTGAGACCCCGAGTTCGAACCCTGCCCACTGTCTTTGTCCTTCAGCAAGGCATTTAATCCACATTGCTGCTCTCTACCCAGGTGTATAAATGGGTACCTGGTCTGGTGAAAAATTAGCTTGGTGCACCTATAGGGTTGCCCGCTAGTATGCTCCCCGGGGAGTTGAGAATGTGTACAATATCATTGTGCGGGTCTGAACTGTACCAAATGACCAGGGATAATAATAAGCGCTTTGAGCACCTTATATTAGGTGGATATTGCGCAATATAAATATCCTATATTATTATTATTATTATTATATTATTAATCTCTGTATACCTGTATAAGATGAAACATCAATTTAATTATTTCACGATGTACCATGTCAATTGGCAATGCATTAATGAAATATAATATTGATAGACATTGCGGGCACAAACTGACACAAACGGACACAAACTGACATAATATTTTAGAAGACTTTAGTTGCAAACAAATTAAACGTCAGTGTAAAGTAATAAGGTCGCTTCCATAAAATACTAATATTATCCCGAGTTCGAACCCTGTGTATGCCCTGTGCGTTTGTCCTTCAGCAAGTCAATTAATCCACATTTGCTGCTATCTGCCCAGGTGTATAAATGGGTACCATGGTCAGGTGTTAATTAGTCATTAGCAACCTATGGCTAGGTACGCTCCCTAGGGAGTTGAGAAAGTATGCAATATTATTGTGTGGGTTTGAACGGTACCTGCATGATGACCATGGTTAAACATAATTTGCGCTTAGAAACCCTTTATAAAGCGCTATATAAATGCAAGTTATTATAATTATTCATATCATTATTGCTTCGCTAATAATTATGTTTCGAAATGAAGGCACATTTTTGAAGTTTTAACCAGGGAGGTGGTCCCTCTCATAACTGATGGTATCATGTGTCCTCATATCGTTTTCGTTTTGTGTTATAATCAGCTTCATTCAGAAATATATTCCAAATTAGATTTTTGTTTTACAACGTAACCCTGCAGAATGCATAAACTAGGCCCAAAGGTCAGAGTGATCGTCCATGGCATAACATTAAAGGGGACATCATTAACAAGTAATATTATTTGATACCCTAATCATGAAAGTTGTTTATACTTCTTACAAACATAATGATAGAACTGTACGTTTCAAGAAATATTTTCACATCATTCAAACTAAATACTTACTACGTAATTTGCACTGGACTACATAAAGAGACTTTTGGAATAAGTCGACTTCATCGGTTTAAACAAATGGTTTGCTCTTCATTGGCTAGAAACTGCGGTGATCTTACATAACCGTTTGATTATGATCGTATATACAAATATGTATTTATTTTTTTCCTTTTAATTCATTAATATTATACTGAAACACAGTTCGTTTCATGCAGGCCAATATTAGTGGAAAGGATTATTTTTGGTCGAACATTTCCACAATTATTTGGTGGCTAGGTTTCCTTTAAGACATCTCAGAGGTCGTTAAAACCATACCGTTTATTGAAGAGAAAATTACAGAGATAACCGACTGTTTGTGTGTAAATATTCCTAATCAAATGTAAATTGACTTTACTGTTGTAATTGGGAACAGAGTATGGTACAGACCACTGCAAGGGACTCTCATAAAAAAAACGGTCAGTAGCTGTCATTTTTACAGTGGCGTAGCTACGGGGGATAATAGGGGCACATGCCCCCCCCCCCCATAACTTGGTAAAAACAATTAACAAAACAAGGGGTAAAAGATAAAGAAACTAAAGAAATGCATACAGTTTAACCATCATATTTGGCATTGCCCCGCCCCCCACCCAACAAAAATAAAATAGCAATCAAAACAAAAATCAGTATACCCAAAGAAAACCACATATTAAAGACACGACCCCCTTAAATTGGGACAGCAAGTATTAACATATTCATACCCCCATGTATACCATATTATACTCTATAAACTATTATTGGAATAATTGTATATGTTTGGGAACACAATATGTGTCAATTTCTCAGAGTAAAATATAGCGTATAAACACATTAGCCTAAATGGCCCAGACGTAGCATTTGAAACTCGGTTTAGGCTTATCTTGATAAAATAAAGTGATTACCATTAGCCTGAAACGCATTAACAATTAATTCTGGGCAAGACAGAGGTATTTAATGCACCCATTTACCAATTACATCTGTCGGTGATGAAAATGTCGAATGTGAGAAGTTTGGTCTAATAATTTACCAATCAATTAGCTCATTGACCTGGGCCCCGTTGCAGAAAAGGATACAATCGATTGTAAGTTACAATTAATTGTAAGTCAGGAAATTTGCGCGATTCAACCAATCAGATTCACGCATTCAGAACACATGATCTGACTTAGAATTAATTGAAATTTACAGTCGATTGTATCTCATTCTGCAATTAGCTCCTTAATGAAGGTGGCATGAACAACTCACCTGCATTGATGGCGAGTGCAGGTGTGTACATGACGATCCCCATGTACAATATCTAAAACATCAAACAGTGTCATTGTAAAGTAAAAGTTATAATCACATCATTTAGGACAAATTTGGTTTACCCAATGTGAAGACACACTTAATGCAATAGTATATATTATACTTAACGAAATTTGGATATTAACAATTAATACATCTTTTCACAAAATATATCATATTAAAACAATCACACGAGATTTCTACATAAACACATAAATTGCCTTTATGTGAAAATAATAACTATAATTTGACGTACTTGTTTTTCCTTCAAATATTAACCATCAATGACATACCAGTTAATAATCCAATGGAAATATTTATCAATGTAAACTCATAGCTGGCGGAAAACTATCTAACTAAATTGATTTGATAATATCATGTTTGTAGTGTAGCTTTTTGTATTACTAGTTTGTCATTCGACTAGCTCTTTGTATATCAACGTTCACCTTTGTTAATGGTGCCTTCATTTGAGCTTATTGTAGCAGGTATCATTCATACTGTATAACTACAAATGCATTTAATTACATTATCTACTTCACTTCATGCATGTACTCGAAGAAAATAAAATATTAAAAGAAATTGAATACATTGTAACTTGCCATATTTATGGAGAATATGAGCGTTCCGCATAACCGCAGTGGTCGGTTGAATCGCATTTCCAGATACTGCTCA
>JBAMJV010003091.1:0-55029 GCA_037951105.1 Echinarachnius parma
GAAAAGGGGGAAAAATCATATACCCTGTGGTTACAAACCCATCCTATATACTATGGCTAATTATAAGTTACATGGCATTATATAAGTCATATACAGTGTAGCCAACACTTATTTGGACACCCTGAAAAAAAGGAAACTAACTATTTTGATAATTTTTCAAAAATGGTCTTATATTTTATCTTGATTTCAACAAAGCAGCATGTAATAAACACATACAATGAATTTTAGGCAGCTTTTTACCAAACATTTTCTTCAAAATTTGTTCTAGAATCATTTAAATTAAAGTGATTTTTTCAAGGTGTCCAAATAATTCTTGGCTACACTGTATAAGCCACAAGCAGTGTCAAGAAAAAGCCATGCTGCTTAAATACAGCTCGCATTTCAAAGCTAACAAAAAAAACCTATAGATTGAAAATTAGCAAAGAAAAAAAGGCTTCGCCGGGAATCGAACCCGAGACCTCCGTATTGCTAGACAGGTGCTCAACAATTGAGCCACGAAGACTCTTGAACTTGGAACGTTCCCACGAAACCCTAATTTCCATTGCTCGAATAGTCAGAAGCTATATAAACCGGGCACTATCCCAAGGATATAAAGGAAACTGACTAGAAATATTTTAAATGATTGAGCTTCTGACTAATCGAGCAATGAAAAGGGTTTCATGGGACCGTCCCCATCATTCAAGAGTCTTCGTGACAATTCGGAGGTCTCCGGTTCGATTCCCGGCGAAGCCTATTTTACAAAATGGCGCCGCCTTGCTGTGGGCTATTTGGAAAGCCATAATAAATGACATAATATGAGTCATACTGTTATTATGGCCGTGCACACAGCTGCCGGGATTCTCCCGAAGTCCCGCAATCCCGAACTTCTTTCCGATTGAACTAAAACATAATCAGAGGTGTAGTCCTTTATAGAGGAACTAATGCATACATGCAGACTCCCTTCAGGTGAAGCCAACGAAGGAATGGGATGGGGACTTTCCTAGCCATTCACTTTGGCCGAGAAATGAGCGAAAATACAAAGTGATATTCACTAACTCATTGCACTTACATGTACTTTGTACACGGCTTAAACGATCCCGTAGACAGTTTAACATCCGAACAGTTCAATCGTAAATATCGTTTGAACGAAATGGAAATTTGAAAGAAACAAAAAACTTGTCCCATGCTTTTATTGTTAATATGAATAAAACAAGGTATGAGAGAACCACTAGAGTTCCAAGTAAATGTTGAGGATTAGGACAATGTTACTAAATCCCTTTGATATCAGGAGCTGACATATGATGAGTCAGAGTCGTGGCCATCCATACACACAGCTGCGGAAGATTCTCCTAAAGTCCCGCAAATCCGAACTTAGAACCTCTTGACTGGACTCAAAATAATATAATTCGTGGTGTGGCCAAAAGAGGAACTATATACTATTAAAAACTCGATCGTCTTCAAATGAAACCCGTTTCACATTAGTATGCTCCTCCATAACAAGTATTGTCCCCTACCTGACCCTTCCATCTGGTTTGATGCTGGGGTTACGCCCCCCCCCCCCCTCTCCGAATTGAAATCACATGATATAATATAGCCTCTTTGCCATCTCTTCTCTAGTTTGACCCTGAGGCTACCCCCCCCCCCCCCCCCCCCCCCCCCCACTTGATTCGGGTGCGGTTCGTTATTCCGAAGGTTCGTTATTCCGAAGGTTCGTTATTCCGAACACGCAAATTTCCTATACCTGAGTGTTCGTTAATCCGAAAATGAAATAGGGTTCGTTAATCCGAACATTTGTTGCATTATTCCGAAGGTTCGTTATTCCGAAGGTTCGTTATTCCGAAGGTTCGCTATTCCTAAAATGAAATCGGGTTCGTTATTCCGAAGGTTCGTTATTCCGAAGGTCCGCTATTTCGAGGGTTTGTTATTCCGAAGGTTCGCTATTCCTAAAATGAAATCGGGTTCGTTAATCCGAAAATGAATTTGGGTTTGTTATAATGCTATAATTTCATATAAAGAGATAAAATAAACTTAAATGTTTGATTGGTCTGGACAAGGGAGGGAAAGGGGGAGGGGTATGCTTAATGCAGGCTGTAAATTAAATAAACAAAACACAAACTATAGTATTATAACAAGCCCGATTTAATTTTCGGAATAACGAACCCGATTTTATTTTCGGATCAACGAACCTTCGGAATAACGAACCTTCGGAATAACGAACCTTCGGAATAACGAACCCGATTTTATTTTCGGATAAACGAACCTTCGGAATAACGAACCTTCGGAATAACGAACCTTCGGAATAACGAACCTTCGGAATTACGAACCTTCGGAATAACGAACCTTCGGAATAACGAACCTTCGGAATAACTGAACCTTCGGAATAACGAACCTTCGGAATAACGGACTGTAACCCTTGATTCATGGATTAAGTCCTATCGACCCCATAATGAACGATGGGGAGATAGAGATAAGGGATTATATTAATCGGAGAGCGAAGAATGACCCAGATAGACATTATCCCCGACATCCTCTCGCGACGTAATCCATAGACATAATACAAATATGACATATTATATAATTTTAGAAAGGCGATCGTGGTATTTTGTAACGCTTCCTCCAAAGTTCTGAACTTCTTTCTTCTTCTGCATCCTTATATAGTGCATAATATTGAGTGAGGTCAGACAAGACAATAAGGTAGATAAAATATGGTTTCCGGAAAATAATGTCATTTGCATACCGTACTACATATTAAAGATGGTCATGCATGGGGATGCTGCACCGCGATTTGCCATTTTGAACTAGACTAGTTTGCGCGCACTGCATAACACTGAGCCAAGTGTGTTACGCAGCGTGCGCAAGTCATTCGCAAGATGGCACGCGCGTCGGACTTACGAATCCGAACATTACCTTTGATATAATAAGATATCATAAGTTTTTACAGAATTATAAGTGTACATTGCCAATGCATGCTTGATAAAATGTGATTATATTTCAATTTTATTAATTTAATTTCTAGGAATTCACAATCTAGCCCAATTAGAAACGAAGTGACATCAGAGGAGAAAATTCAATCATCGAACGATATTATTTAGATACATGTTTCGTATTATTTAGTTTCAAATAATGAAAGCGTCAGAATATTCAGAATATGTGTGATGGAATCAATATGTGTTCCCTTTCAATGCCTGTAGCCATAATACGGGGAAATTTGATGACGTCTTTTCAAACTTTCTGAATATGCATGGACCAAACAAATCCGTACGCATCACGGGAATGACACGTGATGAGCTACTCGCGTGACCAAATGTCACGTGACCAATATCATTCACTGTATTGGAAGAAGTTTGACCAGTAAAGACGCTATTAAAATGTATTTGTTGACCAGTTTAATCATTAAATAAAACCCAAAAATAAAAATAAAGATTCTTGTGGAAAATATTACGGGACGATGCAAGTAAGATCAAGAACAAATCATCATAATGTTTGAGGTGATGGTGATGATGATGATGATGATGATGATGATGACGATGATGACGATGATGACGATGATGACGATGATGACGATGATGATGATGATGATGATGATGATGATGATGATGATGATGAATGATGATGATGATGATGATGATGATGATGATGAGGATGATGAGGATGATGATAATGAAGAGGAGGAGGAAGAGGAGGAGGATGGTGAAATGATGATGATAAAAATGATTATGATGATGATGGCCACGATGATGATGATGATGATTAGGATACTGTTGCTGCTGCTGATGATGATGATGATCACGGCGATTATGAGTATGACTGTGTAAGAAAACCATTATGCGAAGACGGTGAGGCAGTTTTTAATATGATGATCGTTTCAATGATGGAACTATGTAATTACCAAATACAAGCTTGATTAAACACGGTTTCGCTGTCTGTGTTTGTTCACATCTAAATGGATATTAAATATCAATGTTTTGTTTGTGCACGCAATTCGCATGAATAATGGTGTTTGTTCTATAACCAGCTAGATATCATATTATTCATATTACATTTTACATTTTACTAGATCAATAACTATACAAATTTGATGGAACGTGGATGTATTAATAGCTATTTTTGTAATTTAGAATGTCGATCATTTTAACAAATGTATTGTCTTGACCCATGTGATTCTTGACCACGCGATAGCTGAATTTTCCAAGAAAAGTGTGGGTAAAATATGCCTAAAGAAAATATTAAAAACAATTTAACACAAATTACAGTACAAAACACAATGGTGATACATACGGACTCATACGATGGCCAAAATCCAAGATGGCCACCATGATGAATGATGATAATGATGGTGATGACGATGATGATGATGATGATGATGATGGTGATACTGAAGAGGAGGAGGGGGAGGAGGAGGAGGAGGAGATATTTTTGTAATTTAGAATGTCGATCATTTTAACAAATGTATTGTCTTGACCCATGTGATTCTTGACCCCGCGATAGCTGAATTTTCCAAGAAAAGTGTGGGTAAAATATGCCTAAAGAAAATATTAAAAACAATTTAACACAAATTACAGTACAAAACACAATGGTGATACATACGGACTCATACGATGGCCAAAATCCAAGATGGCCACCATGATGAATGATGATAATGATGGTGATGATGATGATGATGATGATGATGATGATGATGGTGATACTGAAGAGGAGGAGGGGAGGAGGAGGAGGAGGAGGAGGAGGAGGAGGAGGAGGAGGATGGTGAAATGATGATACAAATTATTTTGCTGGTGATGGCCACGATGATGATGATGATTATAGGATACTGTTGCTGCTGATGATGATGATGATCACGTCGATTATGAGTATGTGTCCGTAAGAAAACCATTATGCGAAGACGGTGAGGCAGTTATTAATATGATGATCGTTTCAATGATGAAACTAATTACCAAATACAAGCTTGATTAAACAAACTGCGCACGGTTTCGCTGTCTGTGTTTGTTCACATCTAAATTAAAAATCAATGTTTTGTTTGCGCACGTAATTCGCATGAATAATGGTGTTTGTTCTATAACCAGCTATATATCATATTATTCATATTACATTTTACATTTTACTAGATCAATAACTATACAAATTTGATGGAACGTGGATTTATTAATAGCTATTTTTGTAATTTAGAATGTAGATCATTTTAACAAATGTATTGTCTTGACCCATGTGATTCTTGACCACGCGATAGCTGAATTTCCAAGAAAAGTGTGGGTAAAATATGCCTAAAGAAAATATTTAAAACAATTTAACAAAACTCTACAACATCAAAAAAGTTAAAATAATGTAACAACATTACAGTAAAAAAAAAAAAAAACACAAATAACACAAACTAACGGACGTGCGCACAGGACAGAAAGAACTGGATAAAACTGACCGCACGCATCCAGGGCCAAAATGCACAAAATACGTATGCCCAATCAGATACCGCATAATGTACCAAATAGACCAATCAGTATCAAATGCCTATGATAATTTACGCTTGATTTGTTAACTTGTTAGTTTTGTGCAATCGACACCGTGGTTTGTAGAGAGAGAGAAGTCTATAGGGGAAATTAACAAGGTCCACAGTTCCCCCTAATGACCCTGTCACACTTCTGAAATGTTGTAAACATAATTCGACTTTTAAGGGCTACATCACGAAGCCTGAAAAGGGGATTCTATTAAGTATTAAGGGTTTTATCAAGAACCCTTCGATAAGGTTCCAATAAGTTTCAGGCTAAAGGGATAGTTCAGTTTTGGTACAGGGCGCTACACAAAATATTTTGTTGTGAGATAATGAAAAACTGAGTGTCGAATTCGAAAGAACATTCAATTTTAATGACAGAATAAACAAAATCGGTTCAGAAATGGCTGAAATATCCATAAACATAACCATTTGTAATAAGTGTGGGGCCCCACAATTATTTTAAAAAATGTAAACCAGCCGTTAACAAAAATTGAAAAATACTTCCTCTTTTAAAGAATGTTCAGGTTTTTAAATAGTTGTTGATAATTTCTCTATCTAGTCACTTTTTCAACAAAACATCACAGTCATGCACAATATTTAATTTAAATTGGTCGAAACCAATGAGTTTTTAGAGAGCGCCCCCTTGAGATTAAACGGCTCTTTTATAATGATAACCGGCTTTTTACTTAGTCATTTGTAATTTTGTATTCATTTTGAGCATGGTGGAGTTATAACTATTAGTTTGTAATGTAATGGTGAAGGCGTTGGTTACTAAAATTCAGTTTGACCAAAACTGTACTCTCTTTGCCAAAACTCAACTATCCCATTAATTGTTCCATTACGAACCTTGTTCTTTTAAGAGATTCATCACGAAACTTTAGAGACGGTTCTTTTTAAAGATAACGGAACGAATGGGACGTGTAATGGAATTAAATAAAATTAAATTTTAAAAATAGTTACAAAATAAACCGTGTATACTCATGATCAAAGAAAAATCAACAACAAGTCAGATGAGAGTAAAAAAAGAGCGTTAAATCAATTTTTTGGTAAAATTGAGTTATGCATAGCATCTTGTAGGTTGGAGCCTTCTCTATGACTATGTGATGCCACTTTTACTGAATATGTTTGTAATTTTCTATAAAATACAAAAGAGAGCTACTTTTAAAGGGATCTAGTTGAGTTTTGGTATAGAGGGTGCTACACAAAATAATTTTATTGTGAGATAATGAAAAACTGAGTGTCAAATTTGAAAGAGCATACAATTTTAATGGCTTTCAAACTTTTAACATGATTTTTTTTCCGAAGTACAAAACTCGACTTAGCCTTCTCTTTCTCAACCGACAATTACACAAAAAAAGTAAAAGAGAATGACAAATCACGAACGGATGAGTAGTCTTGACCCATGGCTAGTAGGAAGTGATTAATATTCAAGTGGCATTTAAACAAAATAAACCGTTTACCTTATTAATTTAGTCTCATATAAGAAGACCAACTGCTCAAATTTGTTTTTGTACACTGAACACATTTTTTTCTCTGCTGAAGAAAGGAAAAGGGGAGCTGTTAAAGGTCACGCAGTTTATAGTAACTATTTTACTTGAATACTTTTTACCAAATCAATGCTATACATCATTTTAGTATAATTTTTGAAAAGAATCAGTATTAAATAATTTGAAAATATCCATAAATTCGAATATTTTGTTTTAATCGCAAGATGAATCAATACCATGAAAGAGGGGTTTGATAGCACGTGCTTTCAGGCAAAATTGTATTATTTTGTAAATTGATGATTACTTAAATATTGGCATCATATTTCTCATACATATACATTGGTCTGGAAAAGATGGAATTATATGTAATTTAAACGAATATTGGATGTACATGTCATTTTTCGTCTGATTATTATTTTGATATCTACATAATTTCCGCACTTAATCGAACCCGCTTTTAACTGGTTAATTCACACGATCATATACCATGTCCACACACGATAGTGTGTATGAAGTATGAAGTCAATTCAAATCGTATGTATACATTATAATTCAAGTTTACTTTTGTGTCATTTTACAATAATACGAATTTTGAGGGATGATTTTAAATTGTTCATTTTTCATTCTCAATTCATGTTTTTGGATAATGAGTATTTTTATATTACAGAAGTCTATGTGAAATGTTTAAAAGTATGAAACTAAATAGTATGTAACTATAGTGATGCCACGATAATAGAACATTAATTCCATGTTCCATGATTTCGACAACGCCTAGAACATAATTAAGGATAAATCTAAGCTCACCCTAAACCCTCGGCATGCAGTCTCACAACTATAATGGATATTCTGTACATTGTATTTGCACATGCTGAAGTCTCAAGAGTTAATGTAGTTTGACTCATACTGGGCGCGATTGAACATACTCCCCCGATAAATAAACATGTGTGCAGGCAACAACAACAAAAAGAGGAAAATATTAAATTGCTTTGATGAAATTATGATCCTACGACTTCCTTCTGAATACATGACTTGTCTTGTTTTAAGTCTCGCGGCATAATGTGTCGATAGCTGCGTTAAAGTGCTTTATTAAAGGTGCTATGACATGGAAATCACATAAAAATGAATTTTACCCTATCAGGGATAGTTTTTCTTGTGGATTCCAATTATAATAATAATTTTTTCAATGGAAAAGTCATTAAAACAATAAATCAGCTTGAAAATTCAAATTGGGAACGCCCACAAAAATTGTGTCCGTGTGAAATTCTGCTCGTGACCTCATCAGTCAATCACAACTCGGTTACTTATAAGATGAACAATGCACCTTTGCCCAAGCTGAGCGCCTGCTCACAATAGTATCACACGATTGAAAACACTACCAACTAACACACTTTCAATTTTAATAGCAGTTGCTATATGTGAGAAAAGCCCAACCATCATTAGGACAAGAAAGGCACTGAAAAGCTATTGTATGGAAGCATGCAGGACATGCTATTGCGGGCATGTTCTTTTTGTCATCTAATGTAAGCTGACCAGTGATGTCAATAGCTTAAGTTCTTTACTTGTCCTTATGATGGTTGAGGTTTTCTGACATAGAAACTGCTATTGAAATTGAAAGTGTGTGGGTTGGTGTATTCAAAGATGGGATACTATTGTGAGCAGGCGCTCAGCCTGGGCGAAGGTACATTGTTCATCTTACAAGTAACTGAGTTGTGATTGACTGATGAGGTCACAGGCAGAATTTCACTTTCGGGAGTTTTTTTAAGAGGTGGGGCTTAGGCTTGCCTCAACAAGATTTAACAAAATAATTGTAAAAATATTTTTAAATTAACAAAACATATTTCGGTTAAACAGTTTACAAATATTGATGTATACACTATACAGATAAATAGAAGTCAACCTGTATTTGCATTACATGGCCCCTTTAAAGGGATCTAGTAACATTGTCCAAATCCACAAATCTTTCTTAGAACTCTATATGGTTCATTCATCCCTTGTTGTATTCATATTATCAATTTATTTTTGTAGATAGATAGATTTGTTTTTTCTTTTTCTTTAGTTGTACTTAACTTGCTTTATTCGTAATTTCACTCTATATTTATGTTGTTTGTAAATTGTTTTTTTTGTTGTTGTACAGAACTCTGTTTTTATATGTAACTTATATCTTAGTCATGTTTTACCCATGTCATGATTGTATGTTTTTACTGTATACAGGGCCCCTTGGTAGAGCAGTACTCGATACTGAGAGGGCTACCCTGTTTAAATAAATCGGAAATAAATAAATAAATAAATAAATAGAAGCATGGAACAAGGTTTTGGAAAATGTATAATCGCCAATTTCATTTGTTGATATATTGCACTGCAATACCTTGTGAAATTGTTTGTAACTATTATATGTATATGTTGTTGTGAGATAATAATAATGAAAATATCTTGATTTATGTGTGGTAGTGATACGGGAAGGAGGAGAGTTTAAAAGTCGTCCATGGATAGTAATGGGATCGTCAACTTGAAAATTCATATTGTTAGTTGGTTAGGTTTGGTAAAACCGTGTTTTTTTGTATGTTTTAATTTTTAGTGTATGCATATTTTAAGATTGGGGCAGGGAATTGAGAACCAATTCATCTCAAAATAATTGAGAAAAAATGAAAATATGTGTGCCATTTTCATTTTGATATACATGTATATCATTTGACCGTAATGGGTAGATACATGAACAACAATAAGTGACATAAGCAATATAACGAGAAGCAGCTGTAGATTTTCTGACATTTTTCTTCAAAATTTCATTTATTGATCGTGGCAAGAAAATGTTATAAAATATACAAATATAATAAGTATTTGGTGGTTTGTATAGCAATGACAAGCATACTTTACATCAAAGCGATATTCGAGAAAAGGACTATATATATATTTACAACTCACTTTTTACAATCTGCATTTCTCGATATCTTTAGTACAGTAATTCACGTTACCAAATACGTAACGTACGTCTATCTCATTCACAACAATGATGCAGATATTGTATCATAAATCACTCTTTTCAATATATACATATATATTCGTAAAGGTAAAATTAACGTCACAGAGAATTAACTATTGCTCCCAAGGGAGTGGAGATAATGCACACATTGTGTGCAAGCATCATATGACATGGGTATATAATCAGGTAGTTATTGTTGAAAGCGCATGGAAATATACAGCTAGATAATACTGTTTCATATACGACGCTATATGTAAGGGAATGAACCTGGTACATTTTAGATTACTTGGGTTGATATAAATTATATTCGTTACATAATTGTATAATAGGCCCCCTCTGTGTTATACAGGGTGGCCCATAAAGAACGCAACATCTACGATCGTTACTTTCATCAACATCATCGACCAAATGTCATTGGTTTTTGTTTGATTGGGTAGAACATTCTTTTTCCAACAAAATGATACCATGAGCATTGATTTTGGGTAAGGCGTTTGGATCCTAGGGCCATTTTACTGAGGCAATGTCGTTTCCTAAATTTGCTACTTTTTCGTCTCCAGCGATCCTCGGAACAAGGAGACATTCTCGTCCCACGGCCTGCCGTAGAATTAGCTGTACAGAAGAACCGCATGACTGCTCTCCCTTTCTTCCTTATCAAAGGCAAAGGGAGAGCAGTCATGCGGTTCTTCTGTACAGCTAATTCTACTCATTGAAAGTGAGCTTGTTTGTGGGGAGAACTCATTCTGTGTTACGCCACCGTAGAACTAGAAGTAACTTGTGTTTGGAGCTTGTGGAAGATTGTTGGAAAAGTTCCATGATAATTGTGATTTGGAAGAACTTGTCATTCTGGAGATGATAGATAATCGGTGAGTTATCTCTCTTAATTTAACTAATGTCCATTATATTAATGTAGTAGGCAATGGATTGTGCTGAATATTCAATCTATAAGTTATTGAAAGTAATCATATTCTGACTAGACATGATTTCTCTATCTAGTTTAATGAAAATGATAAAGATACATTTATTCGAATCATATTATTGGTTTAACATTTGCCTAACATTTATTCGAATCATATTATTGGTTTAACATTTGCCTGCTTGTTATGTAATTATGGTATATAAAATATTGTTAAGTATAATCGTGATGTATTGACTGAGTTTAAGGAATGCTATGATATGAGTATTGATAAGAGTCATAACTATATTATATACATATATATTTATAGGGAACTCGGTAATGGAATGATTGGCTATAATTAATAGTTATTCTATTATGAAACTTTATTTAGTTTGGCTTTATTCCTTATACCTTGATTGGAATTATAGTTGTACATGTTGAACATACATGTGCACATGTGCATCCAAATCTGTGCAGAGCTATTAAAAGCCAAGTCTTTTGTTAATGCCGGGCAATGTGATGCCTACGCCCAAGCCATTCTTTTGTGTCAACTCAATGGTCAATTAGTTGTGATCACCGTACTCTGTAGTGTAGTTGGCTATCATACATGGCTTTTCTTATAAACAACTTAATATTTAAATATATGTATATTTCTTCTTGTACTTGGATAAGGTTTGTGAGTTGTGTATATAGTTTATATAGTTGGTCTCAATATATATTAGGATATTGGTGATGGTTTCTTTTGGGATTTGTGTGTAATTAAATGAGTGTTTAGTTCAATGTTTTAGATCTTAGTATTATTGGGTTTGTTTGGGTTGAGTGTTAGTATTGTTCATTTTATGGGTTAAACGGTTATTTGGTCTTAATTATTTGTAATCATCATTCAATACGATTTGTCTCCTATATGACTTAAAATGCATATTGGGAAGCATGATTATGTAAGGAAATATTTTAGGTCGATATATTACTGTAATCAAGGATTCTGTTTCGGGGTTTATAGATTGGACCTTGTGAAATAGTGGTCATACATAATTATTATTCTGTGTTTTATAAATTAGTTAAGAGAACATGTCTTAATGTGGACAATGTAATTGTTATATTAGTGTAACAAGGTGATTCTGAACTATTATATCAATGTACTATTCTCTTTATCTTTTACTTTTAACAGGTGTTGATCTTCTGTCCTCTTTTGTTATGCGTTAACTGTGATTTAAAATAAACTTCAGCCATAAACCCAACTAACTAAGCTGCGTTACCCTTATTTTGTTTAGTGAACTGTGTGTTTAACAGCATTGCTCGTTCCCTTACATATAAATCGAACCTATGTCAATTATGTTTGCATCAAATAACATTACATCATCGAACAAAATTCCATAACCATGATTCCTGTCACTGCGTAACATATTTTTCGGAAGACACTAAAGCCCGGCGCAGACAGAGCCGACTCGACCCGATCCGACTGGTTTAAATCAGGCTAGAGTTGGGGCCCGGTCGGTCGGAGCAGATTTATCGTGTTGAATCGGCCCCAACTGGCATCTGACTGTCTCTCGACTGGCAAAATGTATGTCGCGAGGCACTGAAAACTGAGCCGATCGGAACGACAACCAGTCGAGTTGGCTCTGTCTGCGCCGGGCATAATATATTCAATACTGATTCAGGATGGGCTAAATACATGTACATAAAACAACAATTTTTGGATAAACACGCCAAAAACATAAACTGTATACCATCATTGCGATAAGTTATCGAGTATAATCCTAAACCATGCAGGGGGTGTTTCAATAAACACTAAAATCGATTTTAGAATTGTTTTTAATCACTAAAAATCGATCCCAAAATTGATTTTAGTATTTAGTGAAACACCTAATATAATGGAATGCACGAGGGTGAGGTGTGCAGGTATTGTTATAACAAAATTAAATAAATGATGAAATCGTCTAAAAGGTTATTAAAGAAAGAGAGTAAAATTAACTTAGTAAATTAACTTAATCTGTTCATCATAGTTGCCAATTTGGCATTATAATTATAACATTAAACATTAACGGCTATATTGCCTAACCCTAAATTTCGTATAGTTGCCCGTACAACAATAGACATGAATGATTGAATCGTTTGAAGGATGATTACATAAACAAAATAATCAGAATATGAAATTAATCAATGAAGTTGCCAATTTGGAACTACGGGTGTTAAGCATTAACAATAGTATCATCATCTAACAATAAATACTGTCTCACAATGATAACACACCGTCCAAACATTATTATCATCAAATAAATATATCCGTCACAATATGACCATGAACAGTTGGTAATACAAAAGCTTAATAACGATATAAAGACGTACATTCATTCTATTTTCCCAATATTTAAAATTACGATCGCCAAGGACGGGCATGAAAATTAAGTTGATGACACGATTGCAAAACATTTGAATACATTATCTAACCATTGAAATTGTCTTTCAGATCTATCAAATTAACACGAAGGGCAGGCACATTAGAAACACGGTTATAAATAAACTTTAAATAGTCCAAGGATCAGCAACTTCCTAAATTTAAACCAATGATTCAATAAAGCGCAGAAACTGATTCTATATGTATGTTTGAAACCAAGGATATTCCGAAATTATTCGAAAACGTAAACCCAACAGGAAATGAGAAACTAATCTTAAAGGGGTAGTTCAGTTTTGGTAGAGAGGGCGCTGCACATCACAATTTTGTTGTGAGGTAATGAAAAACTGAGTGTCGAATTTGAGAGAACATGCAATTTTAATGGCAGAATAAACTTTATTTGGTCAAAATCGGTCCAGAAACGGCTGAAAAATCAATAAATATATCTGATCTTATAATTATTTGGGGCCCAAATAATTAAATGATTTTTTCAAAAAATTAAAAAAATGCTTACACTTTTTTACAAGTGTTTTTTAAATAATTGTTGATGATCTCTCTATTTAATCATTATTTCAATAAAACATCACATGCATAATTTTGTATATAAAATGGTTGAAACCAATGCCTTTTTAGAGAGCGCCCTCTTGTGTTTTAATGGCTCTTTTTGAATGATAACAGGCTTTGTACTTAGTCGTTTGTAATTTTGTATACCTATCGAGCATGGTGGAATTATAACTATTAGTTTATAATGTTACTGTCCAGGTTTGGTTACTAAAGTTCAGCCTTACCAAAACTGTACTACCCTTTAACATTTATTTATTAACTCGGGGTTCATTTAAAAGTGATACAAAAGTACTATACATCGTATAGTATTTCCCCACAATATAATGTATTACTGGAATAAATCACTAAATATATACATTATGGCAAAACACTAGATTTAGTGTATAACTGCAATGTGCCTACATATTCCGCACATGTCATGTATGTATATCCTATCTAAATATAACAAACATTGTATGGATTTGGGATATGAAGGGAGGGGTGTCTACACACATAATTACACTAATAATGTTCAGAAAGATGACACATTTCCAACATTCTGATTAAGAGGTTGACCGTGTCGTTACAATACTAATTGACTCACATTTCATTCCAAGTTGTGTCTGTGAGTAGCAGCGGCAATGTATATATTATTTCCAACATAAATATGGCCGCAGTGTTAATTACAATTAAAATGGTTATGTGCAACTCACACTATTAGCACCAGGACACACACTGTATGTGGTTGTTTATGCGCAAATTGCAATCGGTTAACATGAAAAATTAATGTACATTTATAAAAATAGAGCCTTATGCTATAAAGCTGTCATTCATATATTCCGATAAATTGGAGACACATTAATGAACCATGGTGTTTTCATGCACATCTGTTCAAGTACACAGTAATTAAATCGAAACCTAATCAAATATTCTACGGCCATTTAATAGAGAATAATGATGTACTCGTATGGTATGACAAATCCAGCAAGTTGAGTATTTCCCGGGGGGGGGGGGGGGGGGCACTCATGTATAATGTAAGACGGGTATGTGCCGCTTAAAAGAACCCCGTTTTCACACCCGATTGCCGCTCTAAAGATACCCGATTTTCAAAAATTGCCGCTCCATAGACCCTCGGAATGACTTGGCTAGGTAGTTGAGTAGCGCCAAGTCCATTATTCTTCTTCTAGTCAGCTCCTTGGACCACCATTTGAGCCTTTTTGACAAAATTTGAGGGTTTCCGTATAGGTCTTTGGTAGCTCCAAGTCTATGTATTTTGTAGTTTAAGTCTGCTCCTTATAGACCCTAACTCCCGTTTCTGGGTTTTTGTAGCTCCAAAGACCCTATATTTTGTGCTTGTAGTCAGCTCTTAAGACCCCCATTTCAGAGTTCCGTGCGGCACATCCCCGTCAAAAAATAATTCGAGTGCCCCCCCCCCCCCCCCCCGGGAGTATTTCGTGACTAGACATCTTACTTTAGTGGTGATAATGGGTCAAGTTATAATTTATATGTTAGGGTTATCACGTGACACGTTAAACTAATCACGTAATACAACATTGTTTAGAGCCACGTTAGATTGGGGTTATATACAGTTTGAGGTACGTAATCTTAAGGTTAAGTTCAGAATTATGAAGAAGAAAAAATAACAGTGGAACATTTATCGCTGGAGCAATTGCCATGGTAGTGAGACATAATCAGCCCCCTGAGCTGGTCACTTCAATGTGTATTCCATTGCAGCATCCTCTTGATCGTAATAAAGACTGCGATGAATTGATTGAAATATAAAACATGAATATTAAATAATGCCTCAATTTGATCGAATTGCTACATGAATTGTTAAATGAATTGTTAAATGTTATTATACTTTGTTTCACATATTTAAGTTGATTTGTATATGTACATTGTAAATGTTTATAACCTGTTTTTACTAAATTTTAAATAAAATGGATCAATCAACCAATCAATGTTTATCCTTTTACAGTCGTAATTTAGCGTACGCTACACTTTCTGAATTCTGTATACCCGATGACCCATTATCGTGATTGTTATTTTCTGTTTTTAAGTCTAAATCTGCATAAACTAATTCAGACTTCTTTGGATTTTCGTCTGCCACATCACTTTCGGTGGCATTGTTCTGACTTCGGCACAAATCGGCCGGTCTCGCCGAGCCTTCTGGTAAAATCGGCGCATTATCTTCGCTGCCCATGGGCTCCGGTCGCGTCAATGGTAGTGGACTATCAAACCCTATTTTCTCGTAGTTTGAGGTAATTTTCTTCCCGATTCGTTTTAAAGATGGCGGTCGTAAACATAATGGAATAGCGACGCCGTTGCCGTGATCGGACCGCCCCGAGCTCACACACATCATCGCTGTTTCGGCGGTCGACGTCGTGGTTAAGTAACTGCACGGTCTGCTCATTTCCCTCACCTCGCAATTGTGGCGCTTGACTTTCATGGGTTTCGCATAGATCGGAAAATCGTCTCCGATGAGTATTTGTTGTTGGGATGACTTGTAGCGCAGTGATCCAGGGATATTCCTGTTGGAGTGGTTGTACTTGTTGTTCTTCGTCTTGGCGCAGCACGCCGCAATCACGCTCGTTGCCACCAGAAGGATCAACGCCCCGGCCGACGCGCCCGTGATCGCTGCTATGTTCGAGGTCAGGAATGGGTTGGGAATAAGACCATTCGGCGAGGACCTCGTGTGATTGCCTCGCTTGTTTTTCCCCGCACCGTTAGGAGGCAGATTGGTCTTGAAGTTCGGCGGCAGCTTGACGGCAAGGTTAGCCGTGGCCCTGCCCTTCAAACCAGAGGGAATGCTGGCCTCACACGACACGATGACCCCGTTCTCCCACGCTTGGACGTTGTGGATGGTCAACGTGGTGTTACTGGTATCCAACGTGTAGCGGGGAGAGGACACCTTGCTACCGACGATCACGTAGTTGACGAACCAGCGGAAGGCGGTGACGTTAGGCTCCGCGATCCCACGGCAGGTAAATTGGACACTCTCCCCGTGTTTGATGCTCACCTCGGTGGGGTAGATGTCCACTCTGGGCGGGTCCTTCAGCACCATGACGGTACAGGTGCGGGGGTACGTCAGGGCCGGTGTGGATGCGGAACAGGTGTAGAGAACCCCGTTGTCGCTAGTCTCCACCAGCCGCTGGATGGTGTTGGCGTGTACGGTGGGTCCCGAGACCAGTTTGCCCTGACGGTACCACGACAGCTCGGCTGGCGGTTCACCCCCCTGCGTCGTACACGTCAGTTGCGCAACATTACCAGGCGTGGTTGTGTCGGCAGCCGGTAGCACCTCACACGACGGCGAGCCGTTATTCGGCGGCACTAGAACGACCACCCTGGATGACATGAACTGATTCCCGAAGACGCATCGATACTCTCCTTTGTCCGACTTGCGGGCGTCGCGTATCGTCAAAAAGTACTCGCCCTTGCGGTGGTCGCCTATGATGGAATAGCGGTCCTCCATAACAAACGAGTAGATGTTCTCGTCGTAGCTGATATACTGCCCGGAGTCGACGTGGAACCAGTAGACGACCTCGTTCCCCTGGTTGTCGACCGCACAGCGGAGCACGGCGGTCTTTCCCTCGATGAGCACGGTGTCCGACGGACCCTCTCTGAAGGTCGTTGCCGAACATGGCACAAGGGTTAACGTCACAACAAAAACGAATACTGAGCAACAATAACGACGAATGGTAATCCAAGGCATTGTAGACAAAAAACACCTTTCGTCCAAAAACATTTCAAGCCTTGAATGGGAATTTCGAATTCGAGATTTAGTTATGAATCAAACGTTCCGTCACTTATTTAGATGCTTAATTAAAAAGAAAATAGTCTCCTGGTTGAATAAAAACGAACCGGGTTGTATATTTCTTTCAGAGACAAAATGTCTTGATCGGTTTCACATTAAACAAACCGAACTACTTTCTCCAATGCCACTAAAGTCTCAGCGAGATATCCAGATAGTATACACCATGATTCCTAGGTAAAGATACAGTGGACAAAACACATGAACTGATTTCCAAACGCTGGGATGAAGTTCATACAAATAAGGGTCTCGAAGCACTGATTGAGAAACACATTGAAAGTTATTATTACTGATCTCTCCTCGTTGCTATATCGATTCTAACAACACAATACTCTGAAGTGTATGCAACATGGATTGTAACTCATTTCCAAGCGATGTGATCAACTTCATGACCAATAATCATGCTAATGAGTTTCACAAATATCTGTATGACGTTTCAAAAATATCACTGAAAGTTATAATCTGTAATATTTTCTCGTTGAGTCACTTACAGCATGTAATTCGAAAGTAAGACAGCAATTAAAAGCCAGTAACTTATTTCTGAACATTGACCAGTAATGTAGGTTCCAGAAGTACACAGTCATATCAGTGGCAATCACAATATCACATTGGAAGTTAGGGACTTGCTAGTCTATTCAGGCTTCATCAATGTTGTTAGCCTCTTACTGAACATAGAAAGTGGACAGCAGACGATGGCAAACACATACGAAGCGAGGCACTGGTTACCTAGCTAGAAGACATCCCTCCCGATCAGTGATTTCAGAACGATGTGAGATACCTCATTAGCAGTCATGTTACCGAAGCACTTTTGAACTAATTACGCAACGATGTGAGGACGATTCGTGGTTGAAACGGTAAATTAGCACTTGGTTTCCCCGAGATAATACTGTTGTCTGGCTAACATAAAAACAAACACGTCAGAAGTCCGGCACAGCACTTTTGAACTGACTTCGTTACGCTGTGAGAAAGTTAATTAGCAGTTGGTTCGGTAAAAAAAAAACCCTGCCTGAAGCGAGGCACTGGTGCTGGTCGCTGCGTAGACAGTAAGTACTTTGGAAATCAGAGACAAGTCACTTAGTAAACAGCGATTTGAAAATGAGGCACTAGACGTGTAGACCCCTTAAATCTGCAGCTAGCGTGCGTCACTATATTCTATAAGCTCGCGAAATTGCTTCCTGTTGATCTACTGTCTGTTGGCATGCAGTGCACAGTTACGAGTAAAGTCACATTCCCCAAAGTATATTCGCGCGCGCAAAACGCAACTTTGAAACTTATCATTAACGTCACTTAAAGGGATCTAGTATTAAACTTTGTTGACATGTGCAAAAAAGTGATGAATGGTTGATACAATATGTATTGTTGTGATTTGATATGTCCACTGTGTAATGTTGGCAAATTCCATGCTATAAAATGATCGCCAGATGACTGAGAAATGAACGAAAAATGCAAAGTGATATATTTGCTTACTCATTGCACTGACTTCGTTCCCAGTTTAAATTATCCAGTGGATATTGTAAAATCCAAACACTGTTATATGTAAGTTTGTCATATTCCCAATATCATGGAATTATTACTGTTAGTTTTTAATGATAACTGACAAGTTTAAAGGGATAGTTGAGTTTTGGTAGAGAGGGCGCTAGACTACTTATTTTTGTTGTGAGGTAATGAAAAACTGAGTGTAAAATTTGAAAGAGTATAATATTTAAATATTAAAATCATCTTTGTTTGATCAAAATCGGTTCAGAGACGGCTGAAATATCCATAAATATAACAATTTGTAATAAAGCTGGGGCCCCAGGTTTATTAGAGAATTTTGAACCAGCCGTTAAAAGTTCAAAAAAATGCTTCCTCTTTTCAAAAAGTTACCAAATAGGTATTTAAATAGTTGTTGGTATTTTCTCTATCTAATCACTATTTCAACAAAACATCACATGCACAATATTTTATTCAAAATGGTTGAAACCGATGAGTGTTTAGAGAGCGCCCTCTTACGTTTTAACGGCTCTTTTTTAATGATAACATGATCTTTACTACGTCATTTGTAATTTTGTGTTCCTTTCTAGTTATAACTATTAGTTTGTAATGTAATGATGCAGGTTTTGGTTACTAAAATTCAGTTTCACCAAAACTGTACTCTCCTTACCAGAACTCAACTATCCCTTTAAGTTCTTAAAACATATGTTTGACCAGAACTGCACTATCCATTTAACGGCCATGTAGAAAGCGGGACAAGGAGCTGCACCCCTTCTTCTATACATAATCAGTTCTTGTTATATTTCAGTCGTTAATCTGTTAATGGGGTATACTTTTCAGTCGGCCGTTTTCTATAATCAGGCAGAAATGTTTAGATGCAGAAAAGTGTTATATATACTTAAAAGGATAGTTGAGTTTTGGTCAACATGAATTTTAGTAACCCAAAATCGGCACCTTAACACTACAAACTAATTGTTATAACTCCATCATGCTCGAAAGGTATACACAATAACAAACGACTAAGAAAAAGTCTGTTATCATTCAAAAAGAGCTGTTCAAACACAAGAGGGTACTCTCTAAAAACGCATTGGTTTCAACCATTAAAAAAAAAAAAGTGTGCATGTGATGTTTTGTCAACATAATGATTAGATAGAGGGATCATCAACAACTCTTTAAAAACCTCTATTTTTTATTTGTGAAATGTGTAAGCACTTTTTAAATTTGTTATTTAAATGGCTGGTTCAAAATTATCGAATATTATTGTGGGACCCCACAATAATTACAAGGGATTATATTTATGGATATTTCAGCCGTCTCTGAACCTATTTTGATCAAATAAAGTTGATTCTGTCATTAAAATTGTATTCTCTTTTTCATTACCTCACACACACAAAACACATTCATAAAGGGCCTTCTATACCAAAACTCAACCATCCCTCTAAACGACCCTTACCATGCTTACTATAAAGTTTAATATGTGTTGTTTGGGTCCAATCAAATTATTATTTATCTTTTACAGATGTAAGTATCCATTCACAATAATTAAAACATGCATAATATAAAAACAAACGTGTTGCACACTGACTTTTTCTATTCACAAGGCATCATAGTTACGTATCTATAAAATAGGCCTATACATCATCCATCTCCGTATATCGATGATTGCAATGCACCGCATATTTGTGTGACACTGACCAGAGATCAGAGTTTTATATATATAAACAACAGAGAGGGCGTCATGCCGTAATCTGAAAATGTTACTTTAATTTTGTAAAGATGTACGATATTATGTATGTACTGACGAAACTGCTTTGGTTAGTTGTTTTAAAAGTGATATATCGTTTTCAAATATTGAAATAATACACTTAGTTTTTCATTACCTCACAAACAAATTTGTTTTGAAGCGCCCTCTATTAGAACCAAACTGTACTACATGCATCTCTTAAAGGTAGTTCAGATTCGTCAAATGAGATGCGCGGCGCCATCTTGCATACGCGTTGCGCACGGTGCGTAATGCACGTTAGCTCAGTGTCATGCGGTGCGCGCAAACTAACCCAGTTCAAAATGGCGACCCGCTATGTAGCATCCCTACGCTTGATGCCCTTTAAATGAACTCTGGTAAATGGCTCGCTTCCCCAAAATATACGCCTCTTATCGATAAACATGGACGCCCTGTACATTGGCCATAAATAGTTTGGATGAAAAACACTTTTTATAAAAACAATATGAAATTCTACATTGTTATTTTTTGTTTTGTTATATGTTATTTATGATAGGATTTCTCGGTCAATTTCGTAAGTTGGCCAATTATACGAATTTATTTTGTGTGCATTCAATTTTGCCGATTTTGTCACCGCAGCTGTATTTTCAGTTCAATTTTTTTTTTTAGTATTCGAATTCATATAACGATCATTAGAAAACATTTTGTTTGCATTCGATTTAAAACGTGTTCTATTTCGTAAAATTGTCATTCAATTTATAGCAAGAAAATTCGTGATTACATAATACCGCCTTCCTTGAATTCCGTTGGCGAAATTGAATGCAAATAGCGTGGTTTTTAAATTGAATGCTATAAGTGCTAAATCACTTGAGCGAAGAGGTAAATAGAATGAAGGAAATACAATTTTGAACGACAGTTGTAAGCCTTCAGCTCAATTTCGCGAATTTGAATGAACCACTTATCAATACGAATGAAAAGTTTACGAAATTGGCCGAGAAAACCTATATCATACCATATTCAAACACAGGAAATACCTGGTCCAGTAGAAGTGGAAAATACCAAGTCATCCGGCACCCCTACTTTTTTACTTATTACCAAAAATTATAAGATGATTGACCTATAGCCATTACATAACAATTATAAGTTAAAATCAATTATAATGTGTTTGGGGCATTATTGGGCCAAAACCACTATCTCGGCACAATTGAATAGTCAGAAAATTTCTTTTTTTTTCTTCTTCAAGTTCTTGCCAAACGTTTGATTTTAATGCCAATCTAAAGGACATACTCAGTAGCTGTATATACCCCGAGAAAATTGGCACCTAATGTTACTGTGCAAGAATTGTGTGCTTCATTTTGATAAAAAGGTGTAACATACGTACTTACCATCAACATTCACATGATAGCTAGTTAGTTTCAAAGTTGGTAACTGAAGGTTACAATCATGAAAATAAACAACAAAGTGTATATAAATCCATTGAAACATATTTGTGAACATCGCATTTAGTCGGGCGTCCGTTAACGATATCCAAAGATATGTGATGTGGCCGTAACGTATTTTTCAAGTTGGTAACGTAAGTTACATATAAAGTGTTGTTTGAATACCATTTTGGCCTTGAAAATGATAAGCTCACCCTGAACCACATATAGATGGCGTAAACAAGTTTGCTACCAATTTAGATATTTATTAAGTATATCCTACACACATTTGTTTACGCATGGTAACGTATGTTACATCACGTTATATCAGGTTATATCGTGGCCTTCAATTGGTTGAATAAGCAACATTTACCGGTAGTTGAACTTAATTTTCATTATCGCGTAATATCAATCTACTTCATTGGCATCAACTCCAGAATATTCATTTATATCATAGTCATTACCTATATTTAAAATTCGTGGTAACGTATGTTACACCTCTTAAATCTACCTTTTTATCCCGTCTCTTTATTATGTTCCCAGTCACATTTCTTTTGTACATTGACTTTCAAACATGTTTTAATTGTATACCATGCATGCTCATCATTAGCAAAATAATAACTGTACATATGTCAGTGTCATGGTCAAATTTTACATTCAGATTATATTTATATGCTTTTCATGGTTGAGGACAACAATGTTTAAACTAGTGGTGAATGTCGTGGTAATTTTGTACCGTAATATATATTTATAGGATCGTACACTTGAATATATATTTCTGTAATGTTTTATCATTTTAGTTCTGTACTCAGTGTAATGTTGGTAGACAGGATGGAAGAAAGCCAAATTGGTCAGGTTTATGTATGTTGGTATACATGATATATGTTAATGTAGAAAGCCAAGTTGGTCAGCTCTCTGTATTTAGATCCTTTTTCAAAGCTATGAGTCTACCCTTTTCTTTCATACCCACCCCTCTATTGATCCTCCCTGCATCGCCCCTATTCATGTCCCCCATAACCCCCCCCCCCCCCCAGGCCCCAGCCCCAAGCCCAACTCCGGACAAGTTTAATGCCCTCTTTGTTCTGCGTTATATCCTCTTCTTTTATGTCATCTTTCTTAGTTACATCAAGTTTGTTTAGTGTTTACTAACAACTTGAATCTTGCTTTTAGAGAAAAGGTATAAATATGAAGTGTATTAGAAAGCTAATATCATTCCTCGTAAAAAGTAACCGTGTGGTGAAGTTGGATCCTGGACCAGTTGACCCGAAAGCCATTTTGTTAGTGTAGTGCTGGTGGAAGCTGTCCTTGCATTGCTGATTATAAGGTGAATACTATATGTTTTATACACTGTTGGTCATAATGTTGGAAATTTTTTTTAAGGTCAAACTTCATTAATTTTCCCTATTTTTTCGCCTAATGAACTATTTTAGACTAAAAATAATGATTACATAATGTTTCCAAACTACCAATGTACAATGAATGGTTGAATGGGTTTGCATTAATTAATCAAGCCTTTTGTTTTGAGCTTTGAAAGGCATGACCTTTCATGATGGGCCCCTTTCCTTCTCCAAAGCGTATGTCCAAGCAAGTCATCATTATGTGTCATTTCTCAGCTTTGGCTTTAAAACTTTCAACCAAAATTGGCACATAGGCTCTCTAGGCTATACTCCATCCAACGCCGTTGCCTACACGCCAAACGATGCTTGTGCTCCACCAGGAAGGGGTGTCAACAAGCAATGTCCAATGTTTCGTTGAAACATCGTAGGTTAGGATCTGTAAAATCCTCAGACGGCATCGAGAGGAGGGGCAATTCATTCTTATGTTCCCAGTCACATTTCTTTTGTACATTGACTTTCAAACATGTTTTAAATGTATACCATGTTCTCATCATTAGAAAAAAATAACTGTACAGATGTCAGCATCTAAGCATATCCTTTTTAACGTATGTTTCAGTAGATTCGGCGACACATTTCCAATGGGCATCAAAATTTTTAATGAAATGGGATAATTAAAACTGTTATTGTGTTTCATAGAACACCTGTGTGCTGCTGTCATGAAACCGCACTTATTCTGCTCCTGTGTACTCTCATATTTGTACTAAACTGGAAATAATATGAACGATTTTGTCTTGGCGACATAGGGTTTTTGGTACCTCAGCCATTTTCTATCCCCCCTGTCATTTGTTTATTTCACTTTCAATCGCTTTAAATTTATGGTTACTTTTACGTGAAGGACCCTCACTATCAAATAAAAGTAAAATTTTGCTGGTGTAAAGTTAAATCTCTTCTCTTGGAGAGCAGGATCACTGGCGACACAATTTTTCATCAATTGTGCCGAGATAGTGGTTTTGGGCCATTTTGTTGGTCTACCAAGAGGCAAGAACCCATGTTATATTCTTGGTTTAACAAAAAAAAAGCAATGTAAATCACATTTCTTGTTCATGTTGTTGGCGGACGCCTATGGCGCGCCATTTGCCCAATAAGTCCGATAAACAGTGTTTATCGCCGATAAACACTGTTTATCACTGATAACAGTGTTTATCGGTCGATAAACACTGTTTATCACTTGATAAACACTGTTTATTACTTGATAAACAGAGTTTATCGCGATAAACTCTGTTGGGCAAATGGCGCGCCATAGACGCCAGTCTACTTTTCATAATACACTCTGTCATTCAGAGTACCCGTGATTAACCTGTTATTCAATTCAGCAGTTACATAACAATTATTATAATCAATGGGACCTGTTCAACTCCTAGTTCTCTGAGCTGTGGAGTTCCGCAAGGGTCAGTTGCCGGCCCCCTGCTTTTTCTCCTCTATACGGGTCCTCTCGCAAGAATCATCGTGGTGTCAACTACTCTATGTACGCCGATGACACCCAGATTTACATAACTATGTCACCTGGCGATAGGGTTGCTGCTGTTAACTCACTGAGAGAATGTCTCATGGACCTCAAAGCCTGGTCCACTACCAACAGACTCCGTCTGAACGAAGACAAGTCTGAGCTCATCCTTTTTTCATCACAAGTTCAGGAGTACAGATCCTCTAGCAGGTTTAACCACTCAGGATGGAGTAATAAAGACTTCTGAATGTGTTAGAGACCTTGGCTTTTCTTTGGACACACACTTAACTCTTAAACACCATATCAGAAACATCTGCAAATCTGCATCTTGGGGTATTTTCAAAATAGGGAAGATCAGGCGTCTGCTTGACCAATCATCCGCTGAGCGACTCGTCCACGCCTTCGTCTCCTCTCATCTGGACTACTGCAACTCCCTCCTCGCTGGCCTCCCTCTTTCTCATATATCCCCCCTCCAACGTATCCAAAATTCAGCCGCTAGATTAGTCACCCTTAGAAGGAAACATGACCATATTATATCCCCTGTTCTCCGCTCACTTCATTGGCTACCGGTCCATTCCCGCATTACTTTCAATATCCTACTTCTCACATATAAAATCACACATAATCTTGCCCCCATATATCTTCAAGACCTAGTCTCCCTTCGTTCCTCCTCTTCTACCAAACCCCTCCGTTCATCTTCCTCTCTCCAATTACATCATGGCCCACGTACAAAAACATTCATATATGCTGCTCATGAATAGTCATATATCTACTCAGTTGCTCAATCGTAATATAGGTCAGGGTGAAGCGGTGAAGTATGGCCTTGCAACTGAGCAGCTGAGCAACTGAGCAGCTGAGCAACTGAGTAATCTACTCAGTTGCTCAATCGTAATATAGGTCAGGGTGAAGCGGTGAAGTATGACCTTGCGACTGAGCAGCTGAGCAACTGAGTAGCTGAGCAACTGAGTAATCTACTCAGCTGCTCAATCGTAATGTAGGTCAGAGTGAAGCGGTGAAGTATGACCTTGCGACTGAGCAGCTGAGCAACTGAGTAGCTGAGCAACTGCTCATGAGCATAAAAAGAGTCGTTAGATGTAACATTTGTCATTGACTGGTAAACGCTCGAAGGTTCAACATGAATATCAACCAAGCTAGAAAAACCCATTCCTGTCGCCTGTGTCACAAAACATATAGTCGAAGATATAACTTGAAAAGACACGAAGGAATCGTCCACGCAGAAGAGGAGTCTACGATGAATGATACAGACAGTCGCGATATAGTGACGATTACGAAATGTCTCATCATCCACGGAATAAGAAACGTAAAATGTTTCACTATTCCGACAAGGAAGAAACTGAGACCGAACCATCGGGTGATGATGGTGACCATTCTGAAGAGGAGGAGGAAGCTGAGCCCGATCCGTCAGATGGTGACAGCGACCATTCTGGAGAGGATGATTCGGAGTCGGAAAGTGAGGAAGACGAGGCTGAAACCAGTTCAGATTTAGAAGACAATACTGCTTTTCAAGAGTGGTTGAGCGAGGCCAGAGAAACGACGAATGATACCTGGACAGAGAAATATGAAAAGTACATACACGCAGGTATGAGCAATGAGAGTGCAAGGGCAAAGGCTACTGAGAAGACCATGTGGGCAGTTAAGAGATGCTTTTTCAGCCTTTACAGGAACTTCTTGGTCAGCCATTTCCATCTGAAAGATGACGATACTCACGAGGAAGTGATGGCAGATATAGAAGAAAAAATAGATAAAGCCGTGGATACGGACAAAGCAATCAGCAGAGTGATCTTCAAACATCAGCAAAAATTCGACGCATTGTTTCATCAACCCGAAGACGAAGATGAAGATAGCGAAGGCGAAAGTAGTAGTTAAACACTCCATGCACTTAGAAAGTATACAGAATCGTATATTGAAGAAAATTAGTACGCCCTCTACGATACATAAGAGCAAGACACCGTGGTAATAATGCGTCAACTGCAAAAGTAGCCAATTACGTATGTCTGTCTGTCTGTCTGTCCATCTATGCATTTCGTAGTGCATTGAGGCACCAACATCAAACTTTGGGTAGTGATTGGTGATGACCCATAGAGGTTTGTGGTCTGGGTCAGGTCGGGGTCAGTTTGACCAGTGGTCAGTTATGAATCGGCCAATATTCCACGTTCATTTGCCATGCAGTCGCGTCGAGCGCTGATCATCGCACATGCTTGCGACGGAAGTACCGTGAAAAGTGTGTTGCTGAAATGACCTTTCATTATGTAGTCTTTGTTCAGCCTGGAATCGATACGTTGTAAATTACTTACGCACATTATCGTATGCCTGTCAAATCGGAAATAACACGTGTGCCGCTGTGTGCGCCTGAATTAAGACTATCGTAATTTGCTTGCGAATTGTTGTTTTTCAAACTTTTAAATAATATGGATTTAAAAATTGTAATGACTGATTTTCGAATAGAATTAAAACAAATCTGATGAAATATATGTATTTCTATCAAGAAACGGACGGTACATTCCAAAAGCGAAAGCGACCGTCGGGCGGTGAATTTGCATAGACTATATACAGAGTAGCGGAATATTGTAGGTCCGGCATCTGTGCATTGTCAACACACAATCTACTACATTGTACACACATTCGTGTGATTGTACATGTCCGTATATGCATGACTGAATTTGATCGGTGATTTTTGTTCACATTTTCAACACGATATTCACAAAATAGGTTTCTCTCTGTCACTGGTTTAATTTTCTGAATACAGGCTAATTGTAAATGTTTGCTCGAAGTGCATACTTTGTTGTACTGAAGTATAAAAAATGTGTGCTTTTTGTAAATAACGTGTAAACAAGAAGAGCAAGGAATTAGGGTTATTGATCTACTTGACAACGATTTAATTAATACTGTTTATTGTTTGACATGTGATCGCTGGCAGCATACCTAGGGTTTTTACAAGGGGGGGGGGGGGTAGGGGGGGTTATTGCGTCAACCAAAATTTTCGACGGGCTGGGTGTTGGCCAAGTATTTCGAGGGGGGTGTCGGTCAAGTAACTCGAGGGGGTGTCGGTCAAGTATTTCGAGGGGGGTGTCGGTGAAGAATTTTCGAGGGTGGTGTCGGTCAAATATTTCGTGGGGGGGGGGGCGGTGAAGAATTTTCGAAGGGGGGAGGGATGTTGGTGAAGAATCTCGATGGGGGGTGGGGGATTTTTCGAGGGGGGTGTCAGTGAAGATTTTTTCGAGAGGGGGTACCAGTGAAGATTCTTTCGGTGTCGCTGAAGAATTTGTGAGGGGAGTGGGTGTCCGTGAATATTTTTTGAGGGGGGGGGGGGTGGTTATTTCCTCAACCAACATTTTTGAGGGGTCAGGTGTCGGTCAAGTATTTCGAGTGGGGAGGGGGGGGGGCTGTCGGTGAAGAATTTTCGAGGGAGAGTGTCGGTGAAGAATTTGTAAGGGGGGTGGGTGTCCTCACCCCCCCCCCCACCCGGGTAACCCATATAGCCTTTGAATATGAGATTGAATCACCACCGGGGGGGGGGGGGGGGTGTCGGTGAAGAATCTTGAAAGGGGGGGTTTCTGTGGAAGATTTTTCGAGGGGGGGGGGTTGTCGGTGAAGAATTTTCTAGGGGGGTGTCAGTAAAGATTTTATTGAGAGGGGAGTAAACAGTGAAGATTCTTTTCGAAGGGGGGTGGTGGGGGTGTAGAAGATTTTTTCGAGGGGGGGGGGGGGGGTTGTCGGTGAATATTTTTCGACGCGAGGGGGGTGTCGATGAAGATTTTCTCGAGAGGGGGTACTGGTGAAGATTCTTTCAAATGGGGGCGGGGGTGTCGGTGAAGAATTTGTGAGGGGGGTTTCATGTGTCCGTGAATATGTTTTTGAGGGGGGGGGGGAAACCCCAAAACAGCCCTTTTTCATCAAAGTGAAATTTGAAACCCCCCCCCCGTGTACGCATATGCCTGTGAATATGAGATTGTATTTTTAATTATACACTTATTAAATCATATCATAACCATTCAAACAGAGATTCCATTAATTGACCAAATGTTTTTTACAGGATAGATACAAAAAATAACGAAATACAAATATACAACATACAACATTATCTTACTCAAAGATCTGGTGACGGGTAATTTGCTAGTATTATATTGCATACTCGGACTGTCTGAGAATATTGCCCAATTAGATTTACAGGAACATGTCCCAACCTGCCCATGATGTCATCTGTGGCGCAGTTTTACCACAAAATATAGAGTACATAAGCTATGACGTCATAAAATCTATTTTTTAGAATGTATAACTTCACATTTTGACGTCACACCACTCTATGGATTACACAACGTGATACATATACCCAAGTCACCCATTCAAATAATCAGCACTTGTGCTTTACATAAAATGTGGTTTGAATTATTATATGTGGTGATATATACGTAATGCATACACAAAAACAAAACATTTTAGAGACCAAGTGTCTAATATATATACGAAAGTAATGCATACAAATAAGAGTAAACTTTGTGAATATTTGTTTTCCCCTAATACTTACAACTTACATTTCGACAGCGAGTAGGTCTAGAGCCCGGCGCAGACAGAGCCGACTCGACCCGATCCGACTGGTTTCAATCAGGCTACAGTTGGGCCCGGTCGGTCGGAGCAGATTTATCGTGTTGAATCGGCCCCCAACTGGCATCCGACTGTCTCTCGACTGGCAAAATGTGTGTCGCGAGGCACTGAAAACTGAGCCGATCGGAATGAAAACCAGTCGAATCGGGTCGAGTCGGCTCTGTCTGCAGAGGGCTTAATGCGTGACACAAAACATGTGTGCGTTCATTCTTATCTTTGATTCAATATCATAAGTATACATGTTTATTTTTCCGGTGAACCTATAGCTGATGTAAAGTTGATGTATGCAGATCTACAGAACAACAACGCGAAACACACAAAAAAATATTTGCTTCCATTCGTTCTTATTCAATATTGCCTGTGTATGAGTACGTGTAGTGCCGGTGTGTGTTGTGTGTGTGTGTGTGTGTGTGTGTGCGTGTGCGTGTGTGTGTGTGCTGTGTGTGTGTATGTATGTGTTAAGCTCTCTTGCCGTTTACCCATTTATTAACTAGATCCTAATGGAGTGGGCACACGAGACTTGCGACGACTTGCAACAGCCTGCAACAAGACAATAGAAATTATGAAGGGCCGATCATGTTCGAAATAACTAGACGTTACATCAGAATGCAAATATCGCAATAAATTCGGTATTATTCCCATTATAGCCATAAATAGGTTGTATGCATGGGCGTCAATACTTACGTAATACCCATTCATCAGGGGGGGATGGATGAATTGATCATCCCCCCCTGATCAATGGGTATCAATGACAGATCGACGCCCGTGGTTGTATGTATTACATTTAGGCTAAAGTTAACCTAACATGTTATTTACCGTGCTTAATAAGCATCATAAGCCTGGTTTTGGGGTTGTCGATCGAACAATAGCACGACTGGTCACGAGGGAACGCATGCGGCCGTGTGTTCTCTTGCGACGGCAGGTTCCCGTCGCAAGTCTTGTCGCAAGGTTTTTGAACATCAAAAAGTCGGTTCAAAATCCGTTGCGATCAAAACAATAGAAGAGAGAGAGAAAGAGCAAGGTGATTGCGGTGATTGCGGATATTGCGGTGGGCTTCATCTCACCCTATTGACCTATTGAAATTGCATCCATGGCAAATATTCATGGTTTGGTAGACAATACTTTATAATCCTGAATACTTCAGGCAAGTCTCGTCGCATGCGGTGACCTATTGAAATCGTATCCATGGAACGATGCATGGTTTGGTAGACAATGATTATAGTTACTCTATGATTTATCCTGAATACTCCAGGCAAGCCTCTAGATATTTCTGCTTTTCATCAAAAGTTATTTATTCTCATTACATACCCTTACCAATAATGAAAGGGAGGTGTTCAACCGACAGATTTGTATTATCATTATTGGGATTGGCATCCACATGACAACGATCGAATTGGAGGGGGGGGGGGGGGGGGGGGGGTGGGGGGGGGGGGGGGTCTCGGCTCTTGCGCTCTTGGGGCCCACCGTAACCGATCGTAACCGAATCCCCCACGATTCTCTTTCATGTCCCACAGTTATTATTTTTGTTGTTTTTCTACCTTGTTTACCGCGGTAATTTATATTTGGCCTATTGGAGGTCTTTGTATGCACCACGTCCTATGTTTATATTTTGCAACATTTGTCTTTGCTATGGCTCCATACTCAGGCTAATTTCATATAAGCTTGGTGCACCAATAGGGTACCCACCGCTAGTATGCTCCTCAGGGAGTAGAGGATGTGTACAATGCGGGTGTGACGCTTAGAGGCTATTATAGGCGCTATATAATACGAACTACTATTATTATTAATTATTATTAAATAATATTATTATTATAATTAACAATATTACTATTATAATTATTATTATTATTAGTAGTAGTAGTAGTAGTAGAAGTAGTAGTAGTAGTAGTGGTAGTAGTAATAGTAGTAATTTGTGCATCAAGACCATATCAATATAAGAGCAGAGAGATATTAACGCTCATCCTTGAATTGCGGAACATTTTGTGAGTGTTTATATTGTACATCTGCAGTGAGTTTGTACAGGGCGGTGATGTATTACAGACTTTGGCAAAATCCGCCTTTCATATGTGCACGTGACCAATCGCAAGCTGTTGCAGGTCGTCGCAAGTATCGTGTGACCACTCCATTATAAAGTAGACATGCTGGTACCCGCATTAATGTAAGGTGGCCGTCGCGTTTCAATCACCTCACGACTATGTAGCCGCCATTATTTAAGGGGGTAAGGGGGCGTTAGCCCCCAAACCGCTTTAACGACCGTACGCCCCCTCTCGGCCAAACGTTTTCAACGCTAACCAAATATAAAGACAAACAAAAACAACAACAAAAGTATTGACCATTACTACGTCACGCCTACGTTTACCAACAACTATCGATACCCCCACCCCCTAACTAATACCACGACGTACGCCACTAGCCAGTATGCCGTCCTCAGTCTCTAATGCCTCGGTCACACCTTTGCGTATTGGGCTTGCGTATTGCTGCGTATTGCTCGAACGCAGACATACGCAGACACACCCAATAAAGCGCAATGATGCGAGCTCACTACGTACTCAATACGCAGACTAGCGCAGGGGCCTGCGTATGTCGCTCGCTAGTTTTAAAATTTTCTAAACTCTTGCAAGCAAACGCAAGGTCAAATTGCATACGAGCGGGAGCGAGTGACAACCAGTGAATGCGAGCAACAGCGAGCGACAGCGAGTGACCTAGCGCAGGTATACGCAATCATTCGCACCTCATTTTTGTAGAGCGCGTGTCACTGCGTATAGCTGCGTTTCCCATACGATTTACCTCGCTGTAGCTCGTTGTCGTTCGCATGATTGCGCGTATTGCTGCGCTGTTGCTCGCACACCGCTCCTAGCAACACGAATCACTGCGATGGCCACTCGCTTTGCTGCGAGTCTCGCTCGTGTGCCACTCGCTATGCT
This sequence comes from Echinarachnius parma, assembly GCA_037951105.1. Lineage (NCBI taxonomy): Eukaryota > Metazoa > Echinodermata > Echinoidea > Clypeasteroida > Echinarachniidae > Echinarachnius > Echinarachnius parma. The sequence goes on from JBAMJV010003091.1 coordinate 32,572, forward strand.
GCGAGTCTAGCTCGTGCGCCATTCGATTTAGCTCGCTCTCGCTGGTTCCCGCTCGCTTTAGCTCGCTAGCACTACGATTGGCTGCCTAGCAGGACGATTTGCAAAAAAAGACGGGCCGCAAAATGACCAGTTTTTATCTACCGCCGCAGCCCGAGCGAGCTGGTACGCTTCAGAGCGAGCTGGCACGCAACAGTACGAACGGCAGTCGAGCTAAAGCGAGCGAATACGCAGTGAGACGCAACGATAAACGATACCAACTGGTGCGAGCGGCTAGCGAGCGGCAAGCGAGCAAAGAACGAGTTCCATACGCAATGTGGCGAGCACACTGCGTATTGAATCGTACTGCTTCGAGCAACAGCGAGCTAAAGCGGGACCATAGGCAACCATAGGCAACCGTACGCAGTCTCTATACGAGCGGCATACGAGCTACATACGCAATAGTGTGACTGCTAACTTCAAAATCGCTGCGTATTGCTGGGTAAGGCTGCGTATTGATATACCCCGCCTAGCGCAGCAATACGCAGCAACATACGCAAAGGTGTGACCGAGGCATTATAAGCGCCTTATAAATGCAATTATTATTATTATTATTATTTAATGATCCTCACTACCCTTTTAACCTGGTAGTGCACTTGGTTTTCAAACAGGTATTTAACGATTCTTAACTCTGAAATTCGCTAACAGCTATCGAGACTTTTCTTGTGACGGGTGTGTGCTTTCTCTTGAACATCATCATGGGTAGCGTCGACGACGTGAAAACGTTTTCACAGGATATTGGTGAGACGGTGGCCGAATATTGGAAGGACCTGGAGAGCTATCCGCCGATGACCACCAAGGAGCCGGGTTTTCTTCTTGACCAGTTGCCGCTCGAAGCCCCGGACAAGGCCGAGCCGTGGGGCGACGTCTTGGATGATGTCAAACGGCTTATCTTTCCGGGGGTGAGTTCGTTTCTATCAATATACTTATTAGTGATTCATCGTAATCAACCCGTTTGCAGCGATTTGGTTTTGGTTTACATAGTCACATCTCCATTACCATGTCGAAATATGTTGGTTTAATTTCTCTTCGGGGTGGCCTGAAACATGCCGAATATGCAGATAATTAGCAATGATGCATTATGTTGTGTTTAATTATAGAGTTACAGTATGCACTGGCATTTTAAAGGTTTAAAGGATAGTACAGTTCTGCATGGTCAAACATAATTTTAGTAACTTAAACTTGTAAGTTATCATTAAAAACCAAGGCCAAGCCCGTCGCGACGGTCCCCGGAAGAAAACCACCAGTAAACGAGACGAAACAGCGGCTGCAGAAAGCAACGACGAAGGGTCCGATCTCGAGGACAGAGACTTAAACTCCGCCACTGAGGCTGTAATAAACACTCTCCTAGCCGACAACAACTTCATTACTAAGTTCGTGAAGGCAATCAAGGCTAAACTGATGAACGAAATCCACGACACACTCTGCGAAGAAGTCAACCGATCGATTGACTACGGGTCTACGGCGCCGAAGCCCAACATGACGAGATCAAAAAGCTGGAAAGAGAGGTGAATGAACTGAAGGCCGACATCGATGACTCCGAGCAGTACACGAGGAGGAACTGCCTTATCTTCGCGCGACTGACGGAGAAGGAGGAAGGAGAAAACACCATTAATCCTGAAATTAGGGTCTTTGACTTGGGCCCAATTGTTGAAGGACTTGCAAACCGATTGTAAAGTTGCAATTAAGTCATTGCAGGTTAGAAAATATACGCATTTGAACCAATCAGATTTGCGCATTTAGTCACATAATCCGACTTACAATAATAATTGCAACTTTACACTCGCACTAATCTGAAGTCTCACAGAGTATTTTGCATAGAGTTATATAATGTACTCTATGGTATTTTGTGAATAGCGTCCTCTGAGTTGACTGTGTTACACATTGTCACTTGGATTTGACTAGTCTGAAACCAAGGCAAAGGTATCGTTTTGTATTTGGTTAGTTTTGAAGAATAGTTCTGTTTACCTTTCCTAAGAACCTATGAAAAGAAAACACATTTTAAAATGGGACATGCTGATAAATATCACATTTTGGTCATGTTTTTAATTGTGTTTTGTCATCTACTTCCAGTAATTTTAACCAGCTTAGCCTGTAAGGTCCCGAAAACAGCGTTTATTCAGTGTTGAGATGTTATATCTATTATCTTTCTTTGTAACATTTATATCGATAAATTGGCTTGAGACAAGTTAAAATGAAACTATTGAAAACAAATTCGACGATGGTTAGATTTATAGTAAACGAATTAGCATCTTCATGCGATAAGAATTGTTTAGTATGAGACTATAAAACTAAGCTAAACGCACACAGAGCCCACTCGACCCGACCCGACTCGATCCGACTGATTTTCAGTCAGGCTAGAGTCGGGCCCGATCAGTCAAGGCCGATTTAACATGTTGTTGTTGTTGTTGTTGTTGTTACTGTTGTTGTTGCTGCTGTCGTTATTGCTGTTGTTGTCTTTAACAATTCTTTGAATTAGAAGAATTAAGTGTATATCATTTTTCTCATTTATAGATGACCCATTTTGCGAGTCCTAACTACCACGGACATGTGGGACTCGGGGTGTCGCCCGCCACGATCGCAGCGGATCAACTTGCGGCTGCCCTCCCTAGCCCAAGCGCTACGTGGGTAAGTCAGCATCAAGAAGCTAGAACGAAATGCTCCCAAGGGAGTAAAAAGTGCACCTTATTTACTGGAATAATAATGCTGTGCATGGATATTCGACGAAGGCTATAAACCACAGAATCGTGTATAAATCTTTAAGATTTTATTAGCGCTATTAAATGATCCAGAAATGAATATATCGCTAGTATAATTCCGACACGATTGTCACTATTTTTTTTAATTCTGTCTTTGGCTTGCAGACCTGGGAGACTACAACCTTTCAGGGTGCTACTTCAAACCTACCGTGTATCTACTTCACAATCTGACCATGGGAATCGGTACAAGTAATATATGTTATTTCTATAAATCTATTACATTTTATCATGATGATTGATATATACGCATGAAAAACTAACCCGGCTAATTGCCATCCACATAATATGTATATCCCCAGCTCAGTTATCCCCTGCACAATGGTATTTCCTACAGGAAGGCTACTCCCGGACCAAATGTACCACCTGGACAACAACTATCCGGGAAATTCCAGGCAAAATGCACCTCTTGGAGTAAATACTAACCACCAAACCAACTACCTACAATAATATCTGGACGGCTGTGCCATCATAACTAGCATCCGAACATAATACATATTATCCCGATTGTTCCGCGGATTAAATCTCTGGCTGCACAGATTGCGCCATCAAAGAAAAACAAATCGGCGCCAATTTAATTCAGTTAAAAAACCAGTTGATTCATTTTATCTTTACTTGTTTATAATTTGTATCATGATAATTGATAAATATGTTTTTTCTTACTCTCTTAATTTCTAGGACTTATTTTTAAGTCCAAAGGATTTATTTGTTTAAGTCCAAGTGGACTCAGGAGAGTGACAAAACCATAGGACTTAAAATCAATCTATCCTAAGACTTAAAATTTTAAGTCCATGTAGGACTTAAATTTTAAGTCTATTGGATTTATAATTTAAATCTTTCACGACTACTTTTTAAATCTTCTTAGATTTATTTCTAAAATAAGTCCATCATGGATTTAAATATTAAAGTCTTGATTTTAAATCTTTCTTGGATTTATTTCAAAATAAATCCATGATGGATTTATTTCAAAATAAATCCATGATGGATTTAAAAGAAAACACTTAAAAGAAAACGAGTTGATACACTTTTTCTGTTGGTGTAAATTTGTTTATTTCATCTAAATTGAAATGTACATTTATTTCACAATAATATAAATCAAAACATATAAAGAATCAATATAAACCCTGGACCTGTACATATATACAATTGAACAAAAAGTTCCTTTGACAAATTATATATACTGCTACAAGCAAACATAAATCAAATGTAGCAACTGAACTTAGCGGAGTATACAGTGTGTATCAAAAAGAATGGTACAGTCAGAAAATATATATTTTTTAATATAAAAAATGTTCGTAAGTATAAGTATTTTATATCATATTAAAGCGAAGTAATGCTCTTTATGTTGCTATTTTAATCATACTTATTGCTTTTGTTAATCAAGAGTTATGCCACGTTTTAAGCGATTAGGCAAAATCCCGTTTGTGCCACTTTTTGTATTTATCGTCGAAATTGTCATGAAGGTTTAAACAATGGAATAGTATTATTGCTGTAAATAGATAATTATGAGGAAAATACTGACCAAAATCCGCCAAAGCATCTTCCAGAATTATATATAATACTTAGTAACACATACACAAACACAAACACACACGTACATATATACACTAATGAGCGTGTGTGGTGTACGAATGGTGCGTTTGTGCGTACACACATACACACATACACAAACATACATACACCCACAAGCCAATGTGAGTGTGTGACATACGTACAAAACTAAAGTATGTGCGCGTGTATGCTTGTGTTCGTGTGTGTTTGTACGTGTGCTACTAAGTAATAGATATCATAGTAAAAGATGCTTCAGTAATTTCTTCCATCTTTGTCCTCACAAAGTAATTGTTTTGTCGTTGAAACTTTCATGACAATTTCTTTGATGAATACGTAAAGTGGCACAAATGGGATATTGTCTTGCCGCACTAAACGTAGCATAACTCTTGATTTACAAAAGTAAATGATATGATTTAAAAAGCAAAAGAAAGAGCTATCATTCTGCTTTAATATGATACCAAATACACATACATTTTCAACAAAGATCATACCTAGATAATTTGTTTTCCTGACTGTACCATGTTTTTTTTATACAGACTGTATAAAACACGATGTGCTTCCATCCTGATTGTAAAGTTCTATCAAACTTGACGAAAGAAATAAGAATTTTTTCATAAATATCAGAAATACAATTTGGTATGATAACTACACTTTTGTATCAAACTTATAATTCATTTTATACATACATCAATTAAGGTAACAATGACAAATTATCGTAAATAAAACAAATAAATAAAACTGAAAATTACAATATAAAATATACAACTTCATGGGATAAAGTTATCAAAGTTAATAGGGTTAAATTACTCATTGCAATCCAGGTTTATATAGGCCTAGCCCAGAAAAAAGCAGCACGGTTGATTTTTAATTCCTGCATGTCAGAAATTCCTTATTAGCCTTATCTGTTAACTAGTGTATTTTATGCTGAAGAAAGTGAAACACAAAGATATTGGTTAAGCCTTGGTAACACATGCCCTTACGAATGCTGTACGAACAACTTTTATACCATATTGCAGCCATACAAAATGAATCGTACGTACAATGTTCGTAAAGGGATTTGTGACCATGGCTGTAAATAGTTTTGCTTACACATATCTGCTAACAAAAGAAGAAATAAGTAATGATTCTGTTGGAAATCCGTAATACTTGCATGTTTTGCATGGAACTACATGGTGTTTCTATTAACACAAATTAGTAATCTTCAGTGAATAAGTAACCAAAGTACCAAACCAGACAAATCTGACGATGGAATTAATACTGAATACTAAGAATTAGTAATAGTTTGTAGCTATGATACTTCTTCAGCCAAATTACCTCACTTTTGCAAATTGTTCTACATGTATACAGCTGGGAAACCAGTATTCATTCAAAGGCAACTGAATCCGAACGGACACTTTTTCACAGCTAGGTAAGCACCAAGCACGCCGTCCAAACTCTGTGGTCGGCTTGTGACTTACATGAAACACTATAATTTGTTTAACTCCTTTTGCTAAAGAAGCGTAGAAGCAAAACTGCTCAACCAAAATTGATGATCTTTAGTGTCCTTTTCTGAAAAAGCATTTATTTTTAGATAAGAAATACTCTTGTGACATAAATATAGCAAAACTCTTGTGTGCCGTTTTTGGAGGTCACCTTGCATAACTAAAAAATTTACATTTCATAAATACTGATTTTATACATTAAATTACATGATTACTGCACATTTAAATCAAACTCTTAATTCATTGTTCAAAACTGCGAATTTACTGTAAATTCTTACTGGAGTAACAAGAAAAATTTTAGAAAATAATCAGCAGTATGGTCCATAATATGAGAGAAGATGTAAAAGAAAAAAAAATAATTAGGAAAAAAAAAAAAAGTTATATTTAAAGTAAAGGGGGCAGTATAATACCAGCAATGATATTGTCTTAATTATACATTCCATAGTTGGTACTTGGTAACAGTTACTCAGGAGAATCTGTAAAGGTTACATTGTAAAAGGCGTAGGCAGAGTGATATTAAAGACAAACATAAGAAAGAAAGAAAAATAGATATAACTGGCTTACTGGGAATATTAATATTGTATTACATTTATTATACTCATTATTATTACTCATGGATTGCAAAAATCTTGTCTAACTAGTCTAACACATGTCTAACTAGTTTCCTTGTAAGCATTGTAATAATATTACTTCGCATCATCATTATGCATAAGATAAAATCACAAACTTCACCGTGCCAATCATGCTATTGACATCACAATAGGTTACATTATACACAGTAAACATAAAAACAAAACAACGAAAATAACAATAACCTTTTTCATACCGAGTTCATGATACAAATGTTATTTTATCCGAGTCTTCTTAAATCATGTCAAAGTCTCAAAGACCCATAGTCTTCCAAAGTTTAAGTTCTCTGATTGTGACAGTCCAAAATGTTATTAAGAAGACTCAACAGTCAACATCAGTTTTTCCTGACATAATAGTTATTTGCAGTGGTAATGTTAAAACTATAATTATGGAATCACTGTTCTTCAAGATTTGTCACAGTTCGCTATCCATAATTGGGCTAAAAACAGACACTGTTCTCCACTGCACATAAGTTCTGCAAAAACAAAGCAGATTACAGTTTTCAAAGTTACTTCAAAATCGGCTTCTTACGCGTTTTGAAGTTCCGCTCAACCAGCGTACTGAACGTCAGCACACTGACCAAAGAGTCCATGTTCCGATAACACCGACGATGTCAAGTCGCTCCTCGACGATAACGCTTGAAACATCCAACCTGGCATTCGCGTACACTCTTTCGACGTGCTCGCGATCTGCAACCTTCAACAGACGATCTCCGTCCGGCCCATCGTTGACTCCACGATCTCCTCCGATGACCAGGCTCCACCTGTCGACTACGCTGTCATTCACCAACTCTCCGACAAAACTCTGGCAGACGTCGCTTGCGATTAACAGGCTCTCCTTCCTTTCGACGTCGCTGACGTCCATCCCAATGATGCTCACCTTCCCTTCGATGTCGCTGACCTCCATTTCGGCGAGGAAGACAGCGCAGATAGCGGCATGCACCTCCCTCCGTGAAGCCCCTCACCTTGCCACGGATGTTGCTGCTTACGAAGTTACGATGCTCCCCACCTTGACTCCGATGACGACCACCTTGCCGAGGACATCGTTGACCACCACACCAACTCTCCAGCTGCAGCAAGGGCACCCTCTGGAACCGCAGTCCCTCTGCTCCCACAGACATCTCACGCACCTTCCCCGGCGTTGCTTCGCAGACTGGCTCAGCCACGTCTCCCTCTGCATCCTATGAATAAAAATGTGAGAACGAAAAGTAATCTTGTCACGATACATATGGAGAAGGCCTGACAGGTTCAATAAGTACAATAGAAGACGTTTACGATTCTAAATATTTGCTCATAATCTAATGATTATTTACAAGGGAATGCAAACAAAAAAAGAAGAAAAATATCTGTTGATTATTGTTAGTATCATGAGTTGCACCACCTACTACCTAGTCTTATCCAACAAAGAAAACGGACCCTTTAATACTGAGCCATATTATGATGGCGATGGCCAACGGTCGAGAAGATGGACGATGAATGCACAATCTTCTCCACTCGCGCTCCTGCTCCATGAAAGTGAGGCCAGCAGCTCCTCCTCGAACTCATCACCAACATATCGATGACAACCAAGAGCCACCACACGCCGAATTTAGCAATGCTGGACACCATGACCAACATTTACATCGGTCTCTTATCGTTCATCCATGTTAGGAGACTTGGCCATACATGTAATACGACCATTCGGGCGCATAAAAACTAATGGGAGTTATGTAACCAAATCAAGACCATTTTTTTTTATTTACACATTTCTGCTTTATTGTAACAAAATAAGAGTACTATTATTATTAATATTATCAGTGAATCTAAACACAACACAAAAGTTCCCCCTAATTCTAAAACAAGTCCTTGTAATTTCAAAACCTGGAATTTGCACAAACTACTATCAGGCACACAATCATGTTGCTGTAATATCAGCTACATTTCGTGAGAAATTGAACAATTTGAAGGAAAGTCATCTCGACTTTACGGTAAGTCTTAACTTAAGACAGTTAAGTCTGACAAAGTGTGCACATGCATCATCCAAATCTGCTGAATATTCTAGACAATGTGAGTAAAATTTCAATAATTTCAGTGCTTTTTATCTTTTGATAAAAATTGTTAAATATTAGCAATTCGATGAGTAGTTATTGCAAGTCTACAATTTTACAAACATGAACAGTTAGCGCTGCAGGCCGGACTGCAGCGCGCCGCACTCCGGCCTGCAGCTAGCGGCGGCTAGCACAGGCCAGGGTACGCGTACGTACCGGTGCATTGCATGCAGACTGCAGTCTGTCATGTAATCCCGGGGCGCTAGTTGTTCGCAGTTAGGGCTACTTAGATGAAATTTACATATTTATCGTCGGCTGTTGACTCCCAGATTAATCTATCACATCCCATTGCATTCACATTACATTATGCTTACCTTTGAGTAGCTTTGTCACACTCCCATCGTCATCGATTTGTTCGAGAAATTCCTCCATCAAGCCGCGTCGACGTCGCTTCGTGAAATCCAAAATGGCAGTCAAAACGGGTTTCAACTCTTGCGAATTGCATGACGTCATTTGTGGGTAGTCTGATTGGCTTAAAGTTTTAAGTCCCCATTAGATTTAGATTGCGAAGCCAAATTTCAATCGAAGGGTACAGGAGGCCCAATGAAATAAGTCTTTAGGACTTAAAATATTTTAAGTCGTAAGAAAGACTTAAAATTTAAGTCCTAGAAATTAAGAGAGTATCGTTCTGTATGTTTCAGGGACGAAGAACCATCATAAGAGCTTTTCAGCTCAGTTAGTAGAGCATCGGTCTAGACTCTAGAGTACCAGTCTATAGCAATCCGGAGTTCTTGCGTTCGAATCCCGGGGGAGCCCAATTTTCGTTGCTCGTTTTCATTTATTTTTAGATATTGATGATGCAGATGCTATTTGTTCTATTTCTATTTGTTCTCTGTCTATAGATGCTTAATCCATCCTCCACTGAGCTCGAGATGAGGACGACTGATTGGCTGGGCAGGATGATGGGGCTTCCTGAGGAATTCCTCTTCAGTTCTGGGAAAGGACATGGTGGTGGCGTCATTCAGGTTAGACCAGCGATATGATCTCTGAATAATGTTAACCACACCTCATTTTCTCGTCAGGTATGGATATCTGGATAAGGTTTACCAGAGGAATTCCCCATTATTTATGCTAAGATATGGTGGTGGCGTTATTCAGTTAAGAAAATCGATCTGGTCTTTGGATAAGGTATAAAAGATGAATTCCTCTTCGGTTCTGGGAAAGGACATGGTGGTGGCGTCATCCAGGTAAGACCACGAATATGATCTCTGGATAATGTTAACCACAGGATTTCCTCGTCAGTTCTGGATCTCTGGTTAAGGACTAGGTTTACCAGAGGAATTCCTCTTTATTTATGCTAAAATGATGGTGGTGGCGTTAATCAGTTAAGAACAGCGATATGGTCTTTGGATAAGGTATACCAGAGGAAATCCTCTTTCAGTTCAGGGGAAGGACATGGTGGTGGCATCTCTGGATAAGTTATGCCATATACAGATATAGGTATTCATCCTTGTTTGTGGGAAAGCTAAAAGGACATGGTGGTTGCGTCACCCGGGTAAGAACTTCGAAAAGTGGCAAAATGTTGAGCGATTTCCCAGGAAAGAATTTTCGACGTCGTAACAGCGAAGCAAATGTAGTTTCATATCAATTGGCAGTTCATCCATTTTTATATCAGTTGTTAAACCTATAATTTGATGGATGTTTTACAATATTCCTAATAATGGATGGGTGAACAGATTCTGGCACACCTTTTCCTTAGCGAATGGGAACTGTTTACCCCGTTATTTCAAGTATACACTAGTTTAAAGTTATCTAATATTACACTTCATATCCGTGATCTTCTCTCTATCAGGAAAGCGCTAGTGGCAGTTGCATATTGATGCTGGTAGCTGCCAAGGCGCGGGCAATACAACGATTACGCAAGAATGACCCCGACATTGACCCGTATGACGTCATGCCCAAGCTGGTTGCATTTGCAAGTGACCAGGTAGGTCTCAATATTAAACTGTATACCGTCTTAATTATTTGTAGACATAATATATGTATGCCTATAAAGATTGGTTCTATCGGTTTGTCTAGCACGATCATAAATGCTGTCAAACACAATGGCCCGTATTCACAAAGGAGGTTTGTACAAACCCAGGTTCAAACCGCGGTTTACATCTATGGAATGCCAATTGTAAACTGATGGAGAGAGAATGTGTACCAGCAACATTGTTAACAAGTAAGGAATTTACATTCTCCTTCCATCAGTTTACAATTTGCATTCCATAGATGTAAACCACAGTTTGTACAAACCTCCTTTGTGAATACGGGCCAATAACACTAACAGAACTCTGCACAAATGGTGGCATTATAAACCGAAAATTAAAAACTCGATTTTTTTTTTTTTTTTTTTTTTTTTTTTTCTTCATATAAGCTTGTAAAAAATACTTATTAAGGTTTAACCTAATATTCTGTTTTGTATTCCCTTGACATTTGATCTTTGTAACATTGCTTGTTGTTATTACATTTTTTATTAGACTGAGGTTCATTACAATTTATACAAATTATGAAAGGGGGCGTGAAATTAGGGTCTATACAACTGTCAATATAATCAATTTTGTATTTCATTTTTGTAAACATGTTGTCTGCAGAAGTAATACATAATAACACATTTTAAAAATATTTGTCATTGTAGGCCCATTCCAGCGTTGCCCGGTCTGGGCGGGTAGCAGGGATTCGGTTTGAAATCCTGCCCACAGATGACCAGGGGTCACTTCGGGCGGACGCACTTCTCCAGGCGATTGCAGAGGCCAGAGCGAAGGGAAGATACCCCATCTTTGTAAGTCTACTACGATCATTAACCCCCCATTAACAATATAGATTTGAGTGGGCATAGCGAGAGTTCCTGAAGAAAACTATTATACGTGTACAGGGGACCGGGTCAAATTACTATAACGGGGATCCAGGGGGCATAACCCCCGGAAGATCCAAAATATTGAAGGGGATGATAATACAGGCCACCCCCCCCCCCCCCAACCTCAAATATTAGGGGGGATATATCCCCCCATCCCCCCGTGATCGACGCCAGTGCATAGAATTATGAATAAACAAACCAACCACTCGCGCCCGTGCCATTCTGTAAGCACGTAAACGCGAGCCGCTTCTGGTGGGGTCCAGGGGCGAAGCCCCCGGAAGCTTTTGGATTTAAGCTACTCAAATCCCCAAAATCAAAACTAACAAGCAAGCAACAAGCAAAAAACAAAACACGGGAGGAGGGGGGGGGGGGGGGGGGGGCTCGGACCAAGAGCCCCCCACCCATCACTACGCCACTGACCATACAACATTATAATGCCGTATAGTCACATTCCCCCATAAACCATTCCCGTGAGAGCCACGTATAATAAATTAAGAAACAATTACTATAAAGCGCCGTAATAACTCCGAAATCTGGGGGCCTCGTAAAGCAGTGGAAGAGCTATACGTCAGACATTCGGCCTCCCCTATATACAAACCATAACAAAAGTCACGTCAGTAGACACGGCTAATTTTACGTGGCAAAATTGTGAACATTAGGTAATTTCACCCCTGCCTTCCTGTATGCCACGTGCTAACATGCCACGTGCCATAACAGGCAAGGAAGAGTTGGGGGTGGCGTTGCTCTTTATTTATTAAAGAAATTTAGTTATTATGTTCATAGTAATATTTCTGTTAGTAATGAATTTGTAGAAACTCTTTTTATTGAGATAATTATTTCTGGCAATAAAAATATAATAGTTGGTGTTGTTTATCGTCCCCCAAATTCAAATGCTAATGATTTTTTATTACATATATGCAATTTGCTTCATAATCCTATTTTTCTTAATAATTATTGTTTTATAATGGGTGACTTTAATATTAATTTGCTTAAAGATGATACTCCCGATTTAAGAGAATTCTTAAATACTTTCTTATCTGCCTCTTTTTTGCCACTTATTACGAAACCCACGCGCGTCACTAATCAGTCTGCTACCCTCATTGATAATATTTTTTCTAATGTCATTCCACATCCTGATTCCCATATAATTCTTTCTGATATTACTGATCACTATCCAATTATGACTCATTTTACTGTTTCCCAATCTGTAAATAATGGCTCTTATCCCCTTAGACGTAAAATTACACATGAAAATGTTACTCGCTTAAATCAAGCTTTAGATTATATTGATTGGTCCCCAATATATAATAATGATAATGTTGAAAATTCTTATGATACTTTTTGTAATGTATTGAATGAACAATTAGATGTTTATGTACCTTTGCAACGAGATAAAAATAATTATAAGAAGACTCCTAGACTCCCTTGGATATCTAAATCATTATTGAGGTCTATAAATAGAAAAAATAATTTGTATTATAAATTTAAATTAGATAAAACAGAAAAGGCTCGGGAGAAATACACATCATATAAAAATATTTTAACACGAATTCTTCGTTTAGAAAAGAAAAAATATTTTGAAAAATGTTTAGATTTATATAAACATGATATGCAAAATACTTGGAAAATAATTAAACAAGCCATGAATTTACAAGATAATAGACATGATATAACCAAAATCAAATTTAATGATACTATTTTTGAAGACCCTGTAACCGTAGCGAACATTTTTAATAATTATTTTTCTACTATCGGCGATGATCTTGCAAAAGATATCCCTCCATCTAATAAGCAATTTGTTGATTTTTTAGGCCCTTCCAATGAAAACTCTATGTTTTTGGTTCCTACTAATAGAAATGAAATTATAAATATTGTTATGAATTTACATAATAAAAAAAGCTCTGGATATGATGGCATCAATAATTTCATTTTAAAGAAGATTATTTTGAATATTGTTGATCCATTAGTTCATATTTTTAATTTATCATTATTAAACGGGCAAGTGCCGAATGTCATGAAAATTGCGAAGGTTATACCTCTTTTTAAGAAGGGTGATAAATTAAATATTAATAATTATCGGCCAATATCTTTATTGTCTTCATTCTCTAAAGTTTTGGAAAAAATTATATTTGTTCGAACCGTTTCTTTCTTAAAGCAAAATAATATTTTGTCAAGCACTCAGTTTGGGTTCAGAGAAAAACATAATACTATTCATGCATTATTATCCTTTATTGATAAAGCAGCTCATTCATTTGATGAGTCCTCGCACATGATTGGTATTTTCCTGGATTTCTCCAAGGCCTTTGACACGATCAACCACGAAATACTACTTAATAAACTTTATCATTATGGTGTGCGTGGAAAGGCCTTGGAGTGGTACAGGAATTACCTTTCTAATAGGCAACAATATGTATTTTTGAATAATAATAAATCATTAATGTCTCATATTAATTGTGGGGTTCCACAGGGCAGTATTTTAGGCCCCCTTTTATTTATAATATACATAAATGATTTTTGTAGGTCATCTAATATTCTTTCGTTTATACATTTTGCTGATGATACTAATTTATTTTTTTCTCATCATGACCCACTTGTACTTGCTGAAACAGTCAATAATGAATTATGTAAGGTTCTTCAATGGATTAGAGCAAATAGGTTATCTCTTAATCTACAGAAAACAAAATATATGTTATTTAGTAAATCAATTGATTTATTGCCTGTTAATATTTCTTTAGAAGATTATTCATTAGACTGTGTTCCTTTCATTAAATTTTTAGGAGTAATTGTTGATAATAAATTAACTTGGAAACATCATATTGACAACATTTGTAATATAATATCTCGTAATATTGGTATAATAAATAGACTTAAAACACATCTTCCATTAAAATCATTATTAATGCTTTACTCTTCTTTAATACTACCATATTTAAATTATGGCTTGCTGGCTTGGGGCAACACTTATCATAGTTATTTAGATAAATTATTTTTATTGCAAAAGAAGGTCTTACGCATTATTTTTAATTTATCTCCACATTACCACACTGATTATTTATTTTTGGAAAATGAGTTGTTAAAGATTCATGATTTATATTCCCTACAATTGGGACAATTTATGTACAATTTTAATAAAAACCTTTTACCTTCCGCGTTTAATGACATGTTTGTAAAAAATCGTACGTTTCATAATTACCCGACAAGACATTCAGAAGAATTTCATTTACCCCGTTTAAGAACTCTTTCAGCTCAATATACATTCTTTTATGAAGGCCCCAAATTTTGGAATAATCTTAGTGATCACATTAAAGAGTCCCCTTCCCTCAATTCATTTTTAAAAAAATTAAAGTTATTTTTATTACAGTCTTACAAGTCCGATTGACTCGCTATAAATATATCATCCCCCACCTCTCAATTATTCAACCTTTGCCCTTTACCTCTTAAAATATGTCATCGTTTCTATTCCTCCCTTTTCCCCGCAACAATTGATATGTTGAGCACGATCCATACTTCCTTTCTCCCTCTTCTTTTCTACTTTCTCCTTCCATGCAGCATTTTTTGTCTTGTCTTTGTTCAGTATTGTATTTGTCTGTCATACATTTTCTATATTGTATGTTTTCGTTAGTTTTTTTTTTTTTCAAGTCTGTGAGAGCTCCGATCTTAAACTGATTTTAAACTTTTTTGTTCAACTTCAAATCACCATTTCAGACTTTTTTGCTACAATCTAAATATATTTATAACTTTGCTCTGACGCTTCATAGTCTTTGTTATTGTCATTTATTTTGTTTATATATGCTATATACATTTTTGTATAGTATGTCAATTTTTATATTTGTTGCTTTTTGTATCATTTCAAATCAAAGAAGAAACACATTTTTGTTTTTCTTTCATTTGCAATTTTTGTTTTTTGTCAAAAAAAAAATAGATTGATATTTTGATTCGTTTGCTGTTTTTGTTTTGTCTTGTTTAAACAATTATTTGTATACGTCTATTTTTGTCTGAGGGATTCACATTTTACAAGCAATACGCTTTTCAGTGGATCCCTCCACTTCTTCAGACATTATTGATAAACAAATTAATAATCTGTAAATATATAATGTGCCCTGCCGGTGGGAAGTTTGAGTGCACCCGTTGTTAGTTATCTTTTGTTACATTTTATTTTTGTAGTATTTTATGTCCAGATAATTAGTCTAAATATACTTGTACTGGCCAAAAGTTTGATTACACTTGATGTCAGGCATTAAACAAGATGTTTATACCAAAGGGTGTGCTCGGGCTTTTTGACCGATGGGGTATATATATATATATATATATATATATATATTTGTTCAATGAAATGTAATACTCTTTGAATTTCGATATTGTTTATTTATTGTTGTTCAATTAATGTTATTATTTTCTGTAAATTTGCTATTTTGTAATTATTGTAATATCTCTGTTGAAGTGAAAAAATTAACTGAACTGAACGTGCTAAAATGCCACGTGCTAAAATTATGAATGACAAAATTAACACTTTACATAATGATTTATATTATATACTAAATTATATGGATCTTATTTAGTAGCGCTTCCGAACAAATCGTTAAAGGGATAGTTGAGTTTTGGTATAGAGAGTCAAAATTTTGGTCAAACTGAATTTTAGTAACCAAAACCTGCACCATTACATTACAAACTAATAGTTATAACTCCACCATGCTCTAAAGGTATACAAAAATTACAAACGACTAGTAAGTAAAAAGCCTGTTATCATTCAAAAAGAGCCGTTAAAACTCAAGACGGCGCTCTCTAAAAACTCATTGGTTTCAACCATTTTTAATAACAAATTGTGCATGTGATATTTTGTTAAAGTAATGATTAAATAGAGAGATCATCAACAATTATTTAAAAACATATTTTGTACATTTTTGAAAAGTGTAATCATTTTTTTTTCAACCGCTAGTTCAAAATTATTGATTTATTGTGGGGCCCCACAATAATTACAAATGGTTATATTTATGGATATTTTAGCCGTCTCTGAACCGATTTTGAAAGTTTATTCTTTCATTAAAATTGTTTGCTCTTTCAAATTTGACACTCAGTTTTTCATTACCTCACAAAAAACTGATTTTGTGCAGCGCCCTCTATACCAAAACTCAACTATCCCTTTAACCCGCTCTATTTTCTTGTACAAATAATTACATTATATAACTGTTTTCAAATGTATGATTGTGTAATGATTACTCCCATTTGTATCACTTACCATGCACGATGCCCCTGTCATGTTTTGTCATGTATGTGTCTTTTTTAGTTTGTTTGTATAAGTATATCTCGTAACTACTGTTCGAGGAACCATGCCTCCACAAGGCCACTTGGCCTTTTTCTTTTTGGTTCCCTATTTTCATTTTCTTGTATATTGCAACTTATGCTTATTATTGTATTTGTGTATTGTTTTTTTCAGTGAAAATGAAAAAATGAATAAAATGCGTTGAATTGAATGTTCTTTTTAATTACCATACAGGTAGGTGCAACCTTGGGTTCTACTACGTCTTGTGCAAGTGATAACCTCGCCGAGTTGGGTCCAATTTGTAAGTTCTTTTAAATGTAGTTCGGATTTGTAAATCAGATGCGTGGTGCCATCTTGCGAACGCCTTGTGCACGTTGCGTAATGTACACTGGCTCAGTGGTTTAATACATAGAAGTATGAATAAACAAACCAACCCGTTTATAACTAGAAGGCTCACTTAACGCGCGCAAGTCACGTGTCCCATAGACTTTGTACATGGGCAACATGGCGGAGTGAACCGATTTTTGAAGCTCCCGTAGCCCACTTCTCTACGTCATCGCGTAGTGACCTAGAAATACTGGACCAATCATCATGCTATGCAGTGCGTAGACTATCGCGCCTATTTTCCTGCGCACTGTCCTAGATTTCATCACGCTTATGAGAACAATGGGAGCCATTGTGACGTATGCATATGAACTTGTTTTATTGACCTCGATCCCGTGACGACGCGTTTGAACTACTCTGTGATTGGTTAACTGTAGTTCCCAAGTAGCCCATAATGCAACCAGTTGTGGGCTCTTCCGGTGAGCAAAAATCGCTGCACTCTGGCAGCAGTGACACCCCCCTGGTTTAATATGTCAAATACGCTTGATTATTTAGACTTTGGTTATGCAATGCGCACACATTAGCCTAGTTCAAAATGTCGACCAGGTAGCTTCCCCACGCTTGCTTGACAACCTTCAAGATTTTAAAAGCAAAATGGCGTTCCACGCCATTTTCACCATTTCTAGAAAAGTGCGATTCAAACTGCCAAATTACAACGACATTTACAAGAAATGATCTGATATTTTAACCACATCTCCAAAATGTAGCTTGTTATGCAGTGATTAAAGGTATCATGACTATAATTCTTTATTATAACACCTCATAATGTTCTCGCAATGTGATTGGTTGAATTTAGGTCACATGACATTCGTGGAAATGTACCATTGCACGATTTTGACGTCATAATCGTGCAATGGTACTTTCATAGAATTATGAATAAACAAACCAACCACTTGTTTATGGTACTTTCATGTAGTTCTATTGCACGATTTTGACGTCATAAACGTGCAATGGTACTTTCATGTAGTTGTTTTGTGCAAGCGCCAGCGCGCGTTAAGAAACTATAGCGCGCAGCGCTTGCCAAAGCCAAAGCAAAGCCAAAGACTATAGAATTACAAGACAGATCACTGGCGGATCACTGGAGACTTTAGTAACCATAGGGAATTCAGAATATCACTATATTTATGTCATTTGTATTGATACAAAAATATTTTAAAATAAAAAAAGGTAAAACTTTCAATTTTATAAAAAGGAGTTTAGAGTGAGATAAATAAGAAGAGTTTGTTATTATTCTAACAGCTCTTTTCTGTAGTTTAAATAATCGATTTAAAAGATAATTATTGCAGCATCCCCAAAGTATAATACAATATTTCAAATGTGGTAAAAATAAAGTATTAATAAAGTATTATATAACAGCAATAAAATGTGCTCAGGAAGATATTCTCGTAGCTTATTCAAAATACCAATATTTCTTGCAATTGTCTTTATAACGTTATTAAAGGGGTAGTTTAGTTTTGGTAGAGAGGGCGCTGCACATCGCAATTTTTTTGTGAGTTAATGAAAAACTGAGTGTCGAATGTGAGAGAACATGCAATTTTAATGGCAGAATAAACTTTATTTGGTCAAAATCGACCCAGAAACGGCTGAAATATCGATAAATATATCTGATCTTATAATTATTTGGGGCCCAAATAATTAGATGATTTTTTGAAAAAATTACAAAAATGTTTGCACTTTTTCAAAAATTTTCAAAAGCGTTTTTTAAATGGTTGTTGATGATCTCGCTATTTAATCATTATATCAACAAAACATCACATGCATAATTTTGGTTGAAAATGGTTGAAACCAATGCCTTTTAAAAAAGCGCCCTCTTGTGTTTTAATGGCTCTTTTTGAATGATAACAGGCGTTTTACTTGGTCGTTTGTAATTTTGTATACCTTTCGAGCATGGTGGAGTTATAACTATTAGTTTATAATGTTACTGTGCATGTTTTGGCTACTAAAGTTCAGCCTTACCAAAACTAAACTACCCCTTTAACATGACTTTTCCATTTCATTTCCTCATCTATAGAAACTCCTAAAAACTTCACAGTTTTCACCTGTTCAATGTGTACATTATCAATCAATAATTCTACATTTGGTATACTACAAAATATCATAAAATGTGTTTTCAAAACATTCAAAACCAATTTATTAGCTAAAAACCATTTGTGAACATTTACTAATTCATTATTCATTATGTTGTTTAATTGATCAATATCTTTGTGTTTTAAAAATATATTCGTATCATCAGCAAACATTACAAATTATAAAGACGGTGAAGAAAATGGCAAAACATTAATGTATAATAAAAAATAAAATTGGTCCTAAAACAGATCCGTTTGGTACTCCACATGTTACTGTTTGCATAGTAGAATTAATTGAGTTAAGATAAACAAACTGTTGTCTATTGCACAAATAACTAAAAAGCTGTAAAGATATACCCCTAATACCATAAAAATACAATTTCTTAAATAAAATATCGTGATTAATGCTATCAAAAGCTTTCCTTAAATCTAGAAATAATCCTAAAAGATGTTCCCTATTTTCAAAAGCATTATTTACATTCAATAAAAAATCACAATCAGCTAATAGGGTAGAATGTTTTTCTCTGAAACCAAATTGTCGAGCATAAAGAATATAATTTTAATCTCAAAATTCTAACAATCGTACATTTATACATTTTTCAATTTTCAATTTTTCAATTTTTCAATTTTCAATTCGTGTGGCCAACTTACGAATTTGACCGAGAAATCCTATAGTATAGATATATTTTAAAGAAGTTTATCTATAAAATCTTTGAAACTGCGTTTATTATCATTATGATTAAAATTATTATCATTATCATTTTGATTTGTATTGTATTGTTATAATTAGTATTATTATCATCGTCACCATCATCATCATCATCATCATCATCATCATCATCATCATCATCATCACCATCATCATCATTTTTATCACATTTATAACATGATCTAATTTATTAGAAGTAGTCGAAATAGGATTAAAATTATATACGGCATATTATGTTCATGTCGAATTTGCAGGTGACATCGAAGGTATCTGGCTCCATGTAGATGCAGCAATTCTAGGAACAGCTTTCATATGCCCAGAGTTTCGACATTGGATAGACGGGGCCAAGGTACAGTCAAAGTTGTCAAACCTGTCTCACTCAAGGGAGATAAGACAGAAAATGGTCTTTATAAGCAAGCTGTTAGTTTACATTTGTCATAAGGGAACAGCGAACAAAATATATATTTTTTTATTTCGGGGGCTCCTTTTCGGGGGCTACTTTTCGGGGGCTACTTTTCCAACTTTCGGGGGCTATACTATTATCATCTCGGGGGCTACATATTTCCGGGCTCTTTTTCGAATTTGGTAGAGAGGGCGCTAGACTACTTAAAGGGGCCCTGCAACCCAAATGCATGTTGACCTCTGTTCATCTGTATTAGTGTACACATTCAATATTTGTAAACGGTTTGACCCAAATATGTTTTGTATATTTTTAAACATTTTATCATTTATTTGTCTTCATGTTGCTAAGCCCCACCTCCTAAAAAACCCTCCAGAGCAAATTCTATTGTTGACCTGCAGTGACATCATTTGTCAATCACTGGTCAGCTACCATGAGATTAACAGAAGATGAAAGTACAAAAAGAACATCCACAGATTAGGCTAATCACAATAGCATCACACGGTTGAATAGAATACCAACTCACACAACTTTAATTACAATAGCTGTTGCTATGTCTGAAGAAAAGCACTGTCTAAGCTATTGCATGGAGGTATGCAGGGCATGCTTTTGTGCGGATGTTCTTTTTGTACTTTCATCTTTTGTTAATCTCATGGTAGCTGACCAGTGATTGACAAATGATGTCACTGCAGGTCAACAATATAATTTGCTCTGGAGGGTTTTTTAGGAGGTGGGGCTTAGCAACATGAAGACAAATAAATGATAAAATGTTTACAAATATACAAAACATATTTGGGTCAAACCGTTTACAAATATTGAATGTGTACACTAATACAGATGAACAGAGGTCAACATGTATTTGGGTTGCAGGGCCCCTTTAATTGGTTTGTGAGGTAATGAAAAACTGAGTGTAAAATTTGAAAGAGCATAATATTTAAACAATAAAATCATCTTTGTTTGATCAAAATCGGTTCAGAAACGGCTGAAATATCCATAAATATAACAATTTGTAATAAACCCGGGGCCCCGGGTTTATTAGAGAATTTTGAACCAGCCGTTAAAAATTCAAAAAAATGCTTCCTCTTTTCAAAAAGTTACAAAATAGGTATTTAAATAGTTGTTGGTCATTTCTCTATCTAATCACTATTTCAACAAAGCATCACATGCACAATATTTTATTAAAAATGGTTGAAACCGATGAGTGTTTAGAGAGCGCCCTCTTACGTTTTAACGGCTCTTTTTGAATGAGAACATGATCTTTACTACGTCATTTGTAATTTTGTGTTCCTTTCTAGTTATAACTATTAGTTTGTAATGTAATGATGCAGGTTTTGGTTACTAAAATTCAGTTTCACTAAAACTGTACTCTCCTTTACCAGAACTCAACTATCACTTTAATAGGGAAAGTTGAGTTTTGGTAGAGAGGGCGCTATACTACCTAATTGGTTTGTGAGGTAATGAAAAACTGAGTGTAAAATTTGAAAGAGCATAATATTTAAACAATAAAATCATCTTTGTTTGATCAAAATCGGTTCAGAAACGGCTGAAATATCCATAAATATAAACATTTGTAATAAACCCGGGGCCCCGGGTTTATTAGAGAATTTCACTCAGACTGTATATTGAATAATTTATAGTTGGGTACACTTTGTCGTGTCATATACGTCAAAACGCCCAATGGCGCAGTATGCTATAATATACACAACACCAAACAGGCATGCACACTGTGCATGATTCCTGCTGGGTTTATTGTGAGAGTTCCTTCATGACGGTGAGAAGAGCTAGCAGATCACAAATCTGCTCTCAACAGTCTTGACATCCGATTCTGATAAAAAAAATCAACCAACTTTAGTTTGATCAAACTGCAGTGCAATCTCGTCTAAAAGTAACAATGCACTGCTTGCATAATTCAATATTATACAGAAAAAGCAAACGTCTACTTCTTGTATAACACATTTCGGAAGTTACATCTAAATTTACCAAGTCAGCAATTTTGGTATACACATCCACCTCAGCTACTACTAAGACATAATAAAGAACTGACCTCCATCCAATCAAAACACTGGTCTAGTAGGCCCACTTACAAAAACTGAGACCAAAGAGTTAACATAGAAATCCCTCCTAACCAATCAGCAACAACGATCGATCTATATTATGTTATTCGTTGTCTAGGAAGAGCATAATACAAATACAAAATAAATACTTTAGACCAATCCTTACTCTCCTTATAGTGGTGTTTTGATAATTCCAGTATTATTAT